>JBBPRU010000014.1:0-29641 GCA_038093245.1 Boletus holoroseus
CAAAGAGGCAATCCGCATCCACCACCACCACCACCTCCTCGTCCTCCAAGGTGTCGTCTTCCACTTCTACTTCCTCTGGCTCATCCTCGCCCTCTGTCTCTGGGACTTCCTCCACTTCCTTCAACTCGTCCTCCCCTGTACCCACGACGCCAGTCGGAACGACAATTCCCCCACTGAGCCAGATCACTTCTGGCATGGCTACGCCTTCCACGCTCCCCGTCACCGCTACCTATCCCGCTGGAGCTACTCCTCCCATCTCTGGTGCCCCAACACTGCCGACTCCCTGTAAGTCTGCTTCTCTCACTTTTATTCACAATCTCACCCTTCGCAGTCGTCTTCATTGCGAGCCAGTGGCCTCCTCAGGACCAGATCGCTCCTACCAGTACGTTCGCATCCTTCTTTCGTCCTCCTCCCGTAGATTTATTTTTCCTATCTTCCTAGCTGGTTCCGACGTTGCCCAATGGATGACGGAACTCGATGGGTTCAACATTCCGGATATTAATCCTACCAAAGATGGAACGTGTTCTGGCGACCCTACGGCTGCCTCGCAGGCTGCTAGCCGTGGCTGGTGGACGTGTGGTGGTTATACCCGTGATACCGATATCACCGCATGTCCAACCAAGATGACTTGGGGTGTCAGCTTTGATGACGGTCCTGCTTTTTACAGTGAGTTCTCTCGCCTCTTCCTCCGGGCTCAGCGGTGTACTCACTCACTTGCCCCTTTTCTTTCCTCACTCCCTTCATTCAGCCCAGTGAGCAAACACATACATTATGCAATATATTCTCTAACCATATTCCAGGGAACTGCTCAATTATCTCACTTCCAAGAATCTCACCTCCACATTCTTTGTTGTGGGCTCACGCGTTGTCGAGCGTCCACAGGTGCTCATCGAAGAGTACATGGCTGGCCACGAGATCGCTGTCCATACTTGGTCCCACAGGGTCAGCCTGTTCTCCTTGTTATCCCCTCTGCGTCGCTGACTTGAGCTCAGCCCCTTACTATGCTTACCACTGAGCAAGTCGTCGCCGAACTAGGGTACACTCGCAAAGCCATCAAGCAGGTCCTTGGTGTTACTCCTACTTTGATGCGTCCCCCTTATGGTGATATCGACGATCGCGTTCGTGCTATTTCCTTGGCTATGGGGATGGTTCCAGTTATTTGGACCCGTACCGCTTCCGGTGCTACATTTGATACCAATGGTGAAATAACCCGAAATCTCAAACTTGGTTTTTGCTTACTGCTGCACACAGACTGGAAGGTTCCCGGTGGCACTGTAAATGGCTCACAATCATTTGCCACCTTCCAGGCCATCCTCAACAATGCAACGACCCTGAACACCGGTTTCGTCGTTCTGGAACATGATTTGTATGCGCAAACTGTCGACCTTGCTATCGGCTATACCCTTCCCGCTGCTGAGAGCTTCAACCCCCCATTGACTGTAAGCTCTGTTACTTATTTTTTGACTGCTGCTTACCCAAATTTGGTGTTGTAGTTTGATTCTATTGGTAACTGCAATGCAATTCCAGCAACGAACCTTTACCGCGAGAGTAACCAAAATCAATCATTCCCTTATCCGAACACCACTGTTGCCGCTAGTTCTAGTAGTGGCACGGGAGGTACTAGCGGTGCCTCGAAAACCGGCGGTATTGCGTTGAACGCTGCTATTTCTCTGTCGGCTGGTATCGCATCGTTGTTAGCACTGGCTGTGCCGCTGTTGTGATGGAAAACGGTTTATCTTCAGTTAGCTTTTACCCACCAACTAATATCTAGACCCTCACGCGACGGTAGATAAACCCTGGCCACGGACAACCCCTGATTTTCCAGCATGGAGAATTTATTACTTCACTACTGCTTTAGTTTTACACTGTATTCAGTCTCGCTTGGAACGCACAAATTCTGTCAGTATTAATGACAGTTGAACGTTGATTTGAATGTCTGCTCTTGTCGGTGATCGCCGTGTTGGGTTGATCCTGGACAGTCTGTAGGTGACCGGTTGACCCCCACTACAAACCCTTGCTGCTCCGTCTCGGTTCATCCGGATACTTGACATGTCCTCGCTCATTGCCACCGTCCGTACAAGTATGTCTGGTCACTTCCCTGCCCCCATCGCCTCGTGACATCGTATCTAGGATTTCTTCAGGCAATCAGATCTGTCAACCCACAAGGTCGATGGAAGATTCTTGTCGTAGACGACTACTCGCAGAAGTTACTGAGCTCGGTACTCAAACAGTTCGATATTCTGGAGGAGAATGTCACCCGTACGCAGCCGAATTCATTTCGACGAATGTCCGGATCTTCTGATGCAACCTAGTCATTGAATCGATCTCCAACCACCGAGAGCCCCAGCAATTCGAGGCCGTGTACATTCTCATGCCTACAACGCAGAATGTTGAGAGGATCATCAAGGACTTCTCTGATGACCGACAGCAATACCTCGGCGCTCACTTGTTCTTTATCGAGGGTGCGTCTTCGGAGCTTGGAACACTGTGTAGATGATCGGAATCGTCTCAGGTCTCTCCGAACCTTTGATCCAACGTCTGATTTCATCCCCTGCGGAGCCCTTCCTTCGCGGCCTGCAGGAACTCTTTTTGAACTTTTGGGGTGAGCAGGGCTTCGGGCCCAGACTTTCCAGGGTTTCATATTAATCAGGTACCTCTGTTCGTTTGTAGCGGTCGAAGCACAAACGTTCTCTCTAAACTCCCCCAGTCTTTTCTTCAATATTTACAGCCCGCCACGAAATGAGGCTGCGTTCAGAACAGCTCGATCACGTTTAGAAGAAGAGCTCTTGTTCGTGAGCAAGACGGTGCGCGCCAAGCACCTCCAGCTCCCTTTGCATGTCTGAGCTTGAACACGTATAGATAACAAACCTATGCATCACCCTCAACGAATTTCCCTATATTCGATATTATTTTCCTTCCCACCATCTTCCGTTGGGCCCGCTCAAGCCCAATGTGCAGACCCGTGCACCTCCCCCTCCCGAAGGAAGCAATCGATGGCGGACCAACCTTGCCCGAGGTGACGCCGCGCGTGCATACGATGCTGCGGACACCGAGTTTGTAACCAAATTGTTGGCGTTCATGATACAGCGAAATTTGGACGAACACAAGCGTACCAACCCTGACTTCCCTGTGAGCGTCCTTCGTGCTCTTTCAGCTGATGTTGAATCTCATCCGCGCACGAATTAGAGACCTTCAGACCCGCCCCGACCGAGGGGTACTCTTATCATCACTGATCGCTCAATGGATGTTGTCGCACCTTTGATTCACGAATTCACATACCAGGCCATGTGTAACGACCTGTTGCCAATAGAGCACGGAACGAAATATACGTGCGTTCTTGTCGGTGGTCTGTGGGTTGCTGACCTATCCTGTATCTCCAGTTATAAGTTTCAATCTTCTCTCGGCACGTATGAAGACAAAGCTGCTACTCTTTCCGAGACAGATACAGTATGGACGACCGTGAGACACATGCACATGCGAGAAGCTATCGATAAGCTCATGGCAGACTTTAATAAATTCATGGAAGAAAATGCTGGGTTCAAAGGGTAAGTCCGACTCGACGTGTACATGTTTGCTGCTGCCGACGCTGTGGCAGAGAGGGAGCCGCCAGTCTGAACGACATGAAGGATATGCTAGCAAGCCTACCTCAATACCAAGAGCAGCGGGAAAAGGTAAGTGCTCGTATCACTGATGTGTCGCGCAAATTGATGATATTATAATAGTTCTCACTGCACCTTAATATGGCCCAAGAATGCATGGGCATCTTTGAGAATGACAAACTTTCACAGGTCGCCAATGTCGAACAGGTGCCACTGTTTTTCATTCGTCACTCCAGTATGGTCTCAGTGATTCTCGTTTAGTGCTGCGCGACTGGAATGACTGTTGAAGGGAAATCTCCAAAAACATTGGTTGAGGAGATGGTACCGCTGCTGGATAGTCGGGAAATCATGTAGGGTTCTGAATTCCTCCCTGATTCGTTCTGGGTTGACGTTCTTTGATATTTCTAGAAACCCCAACAAGGTCCGTTTAGTTGCCCTGTATATCATGTACCGCGATGGCGTTCCCGACGAAGACCGTCGACGGTTATATCAACATGCTCGACTCGGCATGGCGGACCAAGATGCTGTTAATTCGTTGTCACATTTCGGCGTGCGGATAACCAGAGTAAGCTACAATGTCGTGGGCTCCGCGTCGCTAGTTCTTATTAACGGAGCTCCACATCTCAGGGCCCCGCAGACAAGGACACAAAGAAAAAGCTCAAACAGAAACCATCCCAAGAAGAAGAGTATGATCTGTCCCGATATAAACCACTCCTTCGCACGGTCATCGAAGTACATACTAGTTTACCATCGTTACTCTGGTCCCACTCACCAATGTTTCCTAGGATCATGTGAACAACAAACTCGACACATCTCTCTTCCCCTACGTCAAAGACCCGCCATCTGCCACAACTCCGGCCGCGGGCAAGAGTTCAGTGACCCCAACGCACACATCCTCCCTTCGGAGTGCAAAGCCAAGTTGGCACAAAGCAGTACGATCAAACGCGCCAGTCGATAACCGCCAGCGGGTAATCATGTTCATGGCTGGTGGAATGACATATTCAGAGATCCGAGAATGCTACATGCTGAGCGGACCACTTAACAAAGATATTTATATTGGTGCGTGTAACACGTTCACGTTTACCTATCGTGCTGAGCAAAGGGGGAAAATAACCAGGATCAACGCATACAATCACCCCTCGGCAATTTATCGACGATCTCAAAGTTCTGGAACTTGGTGGTGTTGGGTCCCGTGCAGTACCCAACGGAGTCTCTACGAACGCTGCCCACCAATCCTACCAGGAATACTATGACCAGAAATACTTTACTCCTGACCAGGTTCCCGCACAGCGTCCAACACTCGCTGTACCAAAGGATTCCGGTTCACCTGCCCGGAGCGGAAAGCTCTCTAAACCCAGCCCAAGCTCGTCATATGCTGCCAGCTCGACGTCAGTCAATAGTACAGGGGTGGCCGTAGCGGACAATGAGAAGAAGAAAAAGAAGAAGGGATTTTTCCACTTTTGACGGGTCCTCCTTATGTTTCTTCATCTGCCGCATCTTTCTCACCTTGTTTACTTTGAACGAAACACGGACGTTTTCTGGTTTCAATAATACGACTTTTATCGACTGCTCGGTCAGCTACTTCATTAGATGACTGGGATGTAGTCATATCTGCATGATATCCTAGACTGACGCTACTTGGGCTTGCATTTCATTCCATGGAATATACCACCGTGATTATCACTCGGGTTGTCCCTTGGCCGCATCTCTAGATCGGCACATAGCAACTTTCGAAATAATTACAGCCCGTTGCCGGGACCTCGGGTTTGCCTCCCAACCTGGCATATACTGTAGTTTATACGAGTGGTGTATCCTCTTGATCGTTCCTTCGACCATCGACCTAACATTACTCGAAATCGTTCGAACATTACTATTTTTCTGTATGCTACAACGTTCTGCAACGGACTGTAAGCTGTAATATTTATACAACGGTCATCACAATTAAAAAATCAGGCGTCCTCGAGCTAATGCTTTACTTAAAAGACAAGAGGGAAAAATGCACTTTAGCATCCAGGGCCTGGCCGGGAATTGAACCCGGGACCTCCTCGATTCAGGAAACCCTAACAAGGAATCATAATACTAGACCACCAGGCCGATGTTTGATGGACCGGGCCGGACCAGTATGATTACCTGAGTCCAGTTTGCACTGACGCGTCCTCCTGACGCGTCGCTGTCCCTTTTGTCACTACCATGGATGCACAAGCTTCGACATCGTCTGGCGCGATAGATCAACGAAGAAAAGATGCTCTCAAGAACTATCGTGAGGTATGTGCTATCTCATGGGTCGTACTGTACACGCCTGAAGTTCCCCCCAGAAAATGCGGACGCATGACAATATCAGCCAAAGTTTGAAGAACCGTCAGCCAGTCTTACACGTATCATGGTCCGCATTTGGACTGACTACGATTCAATATAGTGCGGTTCTCGTTGAAGACGTTGGAGACGGATTTTGCGCAGACCGAGAATGACATTAAAGCCGTCCAGTCGGTTGGTCAAATCATTGGTGAAGTCATGAAGCAGCTCGATGACGAGAGATGTAAAATTATCCTAGCATTGATGTCTCCCTCTCATTCATATCTACCTCTGCTCTAGTCATCGTCAAGGCATCTTCTGGACCTCGCTACGTCGTTTCATACCGTCCAGCGTTGTCGGCAACAAAGCTTAAATCAGGGACCCGTGTATCTCTGGACATGACGACCCTCACCATCATGCGTATTCTTCCACGAGAAGTTGACCCTTTGGTTTACAAAATGAGTCTGGAAGATCCAGGAGGAGCGTCGTTTGCGGGTATCGGTGGTCTTGGTGAACAGGTCCGCGAGTTACGTGAGGTGAGTTCTCAGTGTTCATCTGTCCTCAATAATTCGTTACCAATGTGCAACGTTAGGTGATCGAGCTCCCACTCCTTAGTCCTGAGCTTTTCCTCCGTGTGGGTATCAAACCGCCAAAGGGAGTCCTTCTCTACGGCCCTCCTGGGACGGGCAAAACCCTTTTAGCCCGAGCGGTGGCAGCTACCCTCCAAACTAATTTCCTTAAAGTTGTCTCATCTGCCATCGTTGACAAGTACATTGGTGAATCAGCTCGAGTTGTCCGTGAGATGTTTGGATATGCTAGGGATCATGAGCCTTGTGTTATTTTCATGGACGAGATAGATGCCATTGGAGGCAGGAGGTTCTCGGAAGGGACTAGCGCGGACAGAGAAATTCAGAGAACCTTGATGGAGGTAAGTGGACTTTCGTGCTTTACGCATCGGGTTTATAGTATGGGTACTGATTAATATTATCAAGCTACTCAACCAAATGGATGGATTTGATTCGCTTGGGCGGACAAAGCTCATTATGGCGACGAATCGACCAGATACCCTGGATCCTGCCCTGTTGCGACCCGGCCGTCTGGACCGAAAGATCGAAATTCCACTTCCCAACGAACAGGCGCGGTCAGAGATTCTGAAAATCCATGCTCAACCGGTGAACAAGAGTGGAGATATTGATTACGAGGCTATAGTGAAGGTCCGTGCTTCTGTTGTTCATGTACTGAGTGGGTATACAGACGTTCGGCTTTTACAGCTTACGGATGCCTTCAACGGCGCTGATTTGCGAAATGTCGTTACAGAAGCGGGGATGTTTGCTATTCGTGACGATCGGTACGTTCTCCTGCGTCGGGCGCTTCACTAACTGATCACCACTCCACCAGCGAGTACATTGTTCAAGAGGATCTCACCAAAGCTGCACGCAAAGTTAGCGATGCCAAGAAACATGAGAGTATGTCACTTTTAACTACTCTGTCTCTCGACTCTCTGGAGTACTCATCTCTCTTACTCAGCCAAATTGGAGTATTCTGCTTAGACTGTCCACCCACGCATGTATCATACCGTATCATACATTTGGCTCTGAATTACATAAGCGAGTACTGGCCCATAGTACGCGCTCGTTCGGATCGTAGCACTCTCAGAATATCGACGCAAGGGCTTTGTTCTCCCCGCGAGGACACTTCGGAAAGTCTACTTTTCCAAACAACAATCTCGCGTTAACGGTGAGTCCTTACACACCTAAACACACATTCTGCAAGCGCAGAAAAGGTCTTGTCGTTGACATCTATCCCTATTTGACCACTTTCTCCATCACCACCATTATCATCGATCATGGGTCGAAGAAAACGCCAATATCACGACGATGGTGACTCCGACTCGGATGCTTCTGAGGGTTCGGGAGCCGATTTCCAACTAAACGACAATGACCCGAACGCGAGGGATGAGCGTGCACTTTTCGAGGACCCCTACCGGCGCAAGCGGCGGCGAAAGAACGAGAGAGAAGATGCTACCCACGGCGTGTCCGGGGATAACAGCGATGACGAAGGATATGATCGGAAGGGTGGCGCAGGGCAAAAGAAAACCGACTGGACAAAGGCCCCTGCATTTGTATCAGGAAACAAGGTCGAGTTAGAGAAGGAAACGGAAGATATAGAAGCGGAAGGTGATGCGGAAGATGAAGCAGCCGATGACACAGATGACGACGAGGTGGCAGATGAAGCGGTCAATGAGACAGATGCCGGGGAAGGAACTTCGGACAGTTCAACGGACGGGGTTCAGGATGAGGAAGTAAAGGAACCAGAGCCACCAATTGTCGCGCCTGCACCGACGAGGCCCGGCCTCGGCGCTTCCGCCATGTCTGGTCTACCCACTTCGTTTGGCGCTGCTTCTCGGACACAGCGTGCTTTCCTTCGCAGCGAGTCTTCATCTGGCCCCAGTTCCCAGCGCAGTACTCCCCTTCCCGCCTATGAGCAAGCACACTTCCATAAGATAGGAGGCACCCTAGGTGCGCAAATGCTCGCCAAGATGGGTTGGAAAACGGGCACTGGTCTTGGTACAACCGGGGAGGGTATCATCATCCCTGTCGAGAGCAAGTTGCGGCCGAAGAACGTGGGTATCGCCTACAAGGGCTTCAAGGAGAAGACGGAGCAATCCAAATTGGAAGCCAGGAGGAGGGGCGAAGCTGTTAGCGACGATGAAGAGCTACCGGCTGCCGTAAAGAAAGCAAAGGAGAAACGGTCAGATGCGTGGAAACAGCCAAGGAAGGTTAAGACCAGAGTTGAGCACAAAACCTACGAACAGATCGTGGCAGAAGCTGGACAAGAACCGTCAGCTCCAAGCATTGGACCAATCATTGATGCTACCGGACGGGAGGTCAGTCCGAGAATGTTTTGACTTCCTCTTTTACTGACGTGCATGCTCTTAGCCGCGCGAGCTGGCTTCATTGGCCGAAATTTCCATGGCATCATGGACACCGTCGACAGACCCAACTCGAATACCAGAAGTTCGACATAATCTTCGAGTCATCGCAACCACCTGCAAGACAGATCTTGACGGTCTTGCACGTGAAGCCAAGGCCCTTGAAGCCCGCAAACGCTTTATTTCTGAAGAGGACGCTCGACTACGGAAGAAAGTTGCCGCCGAGGCCGAGTGTATGCGTTTCCGCAGCCCCCTCACCATGAAGAAGTCTGACGATCTCATTTGTGTAGTAATTTCACGGCTTCAACAAGTGTCTCTCGTAGTGGACGAGATCAACACCAAATCTAGGGAACTCGCTTCGGTATATGAAGCTACCCTGGACGACTTCTCGCCACTCTTCTCCAAGCTCCTCCAGTTCCCCGTAGAATTTGACAAGTGTCGGTTAGATGAGATCGTTGTCGCTGCTATTGCTCCAACTGTTCGACGGCTGGTAGCGCAGTGGAATCCCCTTCTTGACCCATCCACACTTGTTTCCACGTTCCGTACTTGGAAGCAGGCTCTTAAAGTTAATCTCGTCGAGCAGTCCTCGCAAACCCAAGTTAGCTTTTACGGAGCTGGGGCCATTGCTTCGCCTCCTGTCGTTGAGCAGCCTATGACACCTTTTGAATCACTTCTCTGGAATGTCTGGCTTCCTAAAGTGCGGACGTCCATCAACAACGAATGGGACCCCTGTGATTCCTCACCCGCGATCAAGCTCTACGAAACTTGGGCTTCCTTTCTCCCTCCCTTTGTACGCGATAATATGCTCGATCAACTCATCCTCCCAAAACTCGCCAAAGCTGTTTCAGAATGGAACCCCAAACGTAGCATCATTCCTCTTCAATCACTCGTCTTCCCTTGGCTCCCTCATCTTGGTCTGCGCGTTGAGAGTGTCCTTGATGACGCACGTAGGAAGGTGAAATCCATGCTGCGCACCTGGGGGGCAACCGATGGCGTTCCCGAAGACCTTGCTGTATGGCGGGATGTCTTCGAGGGTACCGATTGGGATAATCTCTTGCTGAAATACGTCGTTCCCAAGCTAGCATCCCATCTCCGCGAGGAGTTCCGCGTGAACCCGCGCGCACAAGAGATGCAGCCACTCACTCAGGTCGTACTTCCTTGGACTTCTCTCCTCCGAGGCTCGGTCATGAGTCAACTCTTGGAGGCCGAGTTCTTCCCCAAATGGCTCGATGTGTTGTATATCTGGCTTATCCAACCACGCGTGAGTTTCGAAGAGGTCGCTCAATGGTATGCGTTCTGGAAGGGTGTTTTCGCGGAGGACGTCTTGGCTTTGAAGGGTGTGCAGAAGGGATTCACGAGGGGGTTACAGTTGATGAATGAGGCGATCGAACTAGGGGTTGATGCACCCACAAAATTGAGACGTCCTGATGCAAAGGTGGAGCCTGCCACCGCTGCCGGGACCATCAAGGGAGCTACCAAAAGCGCTGTTCTACCCTCTCGCACACACGAGGTCACCTTCCGCTCCATCGTTGAAGAATTTGCTGCGGAGCATAATCTACTGTTCATGCCGACAGGGCGTGCACATGAGATGTCGCGGATGCCGTTGTTCAGGGTATCAGGACCGAGTGGCAAGGGGGGAGTTTTGGTTTACGTTCAGGACGATGCGGTGTGGGCCCCGGAAGGGGATGAGTATCGAGCTATCACTTTGGAAGAGATGGTAGTGAGAGCAAACAAATAAATTACCATGTACCTCGTTGCCCTTATAATATTGCTCAGGCTCAGCGAACACTAATAGTTGTGCCTCAGTATGAACTCGGAAGCCACGCCTACATGCAAGGTTTTGATCCACTCATCAAGGGAGACATTTCGCAAGGTGTCACCAGTTCAACGGGTTACATTCAATTTGGCTGCTGCCATTTGCGCAGAGTCATATATGGTCAGCAGAGCGATGTCAATAAATCGATTGACCAGTCTGTAAATAGAGATTACTGTCAACTCCTGAATGCCATGGAATGTACCTACTCCTGTATCGAATTTGTCGAACCCTCTTTGAGGCACTCGAATGTTCAACGTTTCATATCGGAGACGATCTGATCGTCAATAGGGACGATAGCGGAGGGGGGTCGTTGCTCTATCAACGAAGGGGTCTCTTGGTTGATTATAGCCGACAAGGATAAGATGAAAATTTCACCTGCATCATACCGGATTCTCATCTAGGTGAAGCTCTTCGCATGACTGCAATAGCCCCGTGGGTGGGTTTCCTACGCGTATAACCCACCGGCTATGGGTACGATTTACTCCGCAAGTGCTTCCTATCTTTCAGCTGCAGTCAACCAACTGCCACCTCACCTCAAGGGCAACCCCGCAGCTTCCTCAGCAATTTCAGAGATTCCTTAATATCGGTTATTTCCCTTTCGCGCTCCAGGGTATGGCGATGGTGTATAACATATGCTGGAATTCGAGATCGCCAGCCTTCCACAGGCCGATGTGTGGGATGCTCGCTCCCAGACGCTCTTCCACGGTTTCCACTCGGTAAGTTCCCTGGTTCTCCCAGGTTGTAATCTCTCTGCCACTGAAACTGACCGAAAATACCAGTTCGTTCGCTAGTGTGTAAATGCGGGGACGCAGGTTTCTCTGTGAGCATCGTGCCTGGAGGAGTGACCGAATATGAACTATGGAACATGTAGAGGGGTCCACGAGTTGGACAGAGGCTTCTGTTTTTCAGCCAAAAGTACAATGACCAGTGAGGCTATGTTCAAAGGTATGTCATCGTATCGGTGTCTTTTCACATATCAATGGTACTTGCGGTCCATACAAACGTGCCTAAGTCGACTTGTTCTATTCTGCCTGCGAGGGCTGCGTGTGCAGGTGGTTTGTTCTGCTTCGGGATTGGTAGCGCACACGGAGAGCGCTCAAAACATCGTGACCGGGTGTGAATTCAAGATTCAGCCGCATCCTGTGGTTATCCCCAAGTCATTCAACATCTACGATGGTGGGCAGGTAATCATATTATCAGAATCTGGCCAGATCCTGGTTGGACCTTAATCAATCAGGATGGTAGGTCATCTATAATAAGGGTGATAAGATATGCCTGTGGCGATGAGTGGTGAGTACTTGAGTGTGTAACAAATAATATATGCGGATGGATGCTGCAGCCTGCATGAGATGAATGTTCACATCCATCGACAGTGGCTATAGGTATGCTCTTGCAGATCTGCGCGCCATCTGCGACATTCGAGCGGTGAGCATTCATTGGCACCATCCTTGGCATGCAGAGAGGACGTTACCTCAATGACCTTCCATCCCCCAGTAATCTCGTCCGGCATCTCTTCCGCTACGCGCGTGATCACAGCTGCATAGGTGCACTGTTCCACACGGTTCTCGGCTCCAACTACAACCTCTCGCGAAACGGCATTTCTGAACAGTAGCATTTCCTGGGTAGCAAATGTGACGACAAACACTGGAATGGAATTCTCAAGGATTTTCCCATCCGATACCTTAGTCCTAAGTCAGAAATGATCGTTCGGAGGCAAGCTGATGGCCTACATCGACTTGTCGTATATCAAGGACTTTGCTGTCACTGATGAGTCCTTGACGAAGGTACTGTTCCATTGTCGCCCACAGCACATTATATGTCTGCTCGTAGTGGTAACAATTCAGTAATCCATATGTTCAAAATACGCAATGTACTTACGGCTTCAGAACACCATCTCGTCAATGCTTCTCGGTCAGCAGACAAATATGCATCGACAACTTCCGGGACGATATATTCCCTTAGTTCTCTCTCGAACGCTTCACGCGAAAAGCCCGGGTCAAGACCTCTCATCATGCGTGTCACTTGCGCCACCTCATTCTCTTCGAACCAAGAACCGATCGTTGACGTCACGGCACGTATTGGGGTGACGAAAGGGGATTCCGATTCTTGGTAAGCGGAATGTAGAGCGGATATCCGCTGCGCGACAGGACTGGTAGTCTTGAAGTTCTCCCATGCTTCCTGTCTTGCAGTGGGTTTCACGAAAACGAGTGCTTGGCCAGCTCTAGAGAAGCGCGCTAAGAAGCGGTGCGAGTGTGCATAGAACTGAGCTTACTCAAGGTCCTCCGAGACGACGCGCCGTGCAGAGAGTCCAGCCTTCTCGAGACGCTTTTGTCGCCGCAGCCTGCGTGCCTCCTTGTCCTCAAAGCCAGCATGCTTGGCGGAGCCAGAGTCATCAAGTGCGTCGACCAGGGTCTCTGCTAGAGTCTTGTAAGCAGCTGTATTGCGGATAGGTTCGGTCGTATGGGCAATGGTGCTGGAAAGAGAATTGGTAGCGCGGGATATCTGAGTGGGCATAGATGAAGTGACGAAGAGTAAAGAGATTAGAAATCGACTTACTGCGCGCATGATCTCGCTCTCCTCCATGGTCTTCAGTGCCTCGGAAACGGCATCACCGACCTTGACACCGGTCCTTTTAAGCTCCTCCGCCGCTGCTCTCAAGCGGGGGTTTTCTTTGATACTTGAAGTTAGCTGGGGGAATGGACATTGAGCGGGACAGGGATTTGTGGGGAGGAGCTTGAACAGGTACCCTTGCACGCTCGTAGACATCTCTGGCGCGTTTCAGAGCTTCCGAATCCTGAAGCTTGTCTACGTCGCCCTGTAGTTGCTTGACATTGTCCTGTAACTCTCTGTTCTTGCGGAGTTCTTCACGAAGGACTTCGACGAAGGTCTGGAAGGGGGATTTGGGAGGTTCGTTGTGGGAGCGTGAGGAGGCATGAAACAAGCGTGATGGAGGGCATATCCGAAACGGAGGGGGAAAGAGCGTCGAGGGAACATGACGAGGGAACGGACGCGTACGTCCAGCGACGAGGAAATTTCGGACGTGACGAGGCAACATCACAGTGAATGCTTGAGACGGACAAAAAAAAATTCATTTAATGAAAGGTACCAGACGCCAATTTGGTGAATGAAATATTAACCCTAACCCTAACATACTTTTTTTATAGGAAAATGATAACCCTAATTTCGCCTATTTTGGGCATATCTCATCAGGCTAATTTCTCAGTGAAAAATGTTCCTAAAAACTCATGAACCAGTATGGGACTGCACTTATGCAGACATAATTTGAGACAAAATGTACACAAGAGTGGTGATTTGCATGGCTAATGACGATTACAGGTTAACAGTCACGTGGAACAACCTCATTTGGGTCAAACTCCTATATTCGTGCATACATGCTCAACGGACTTGCTGCGTAGCAGGAACACCCTTCGGGATAGGCGCATGTGGAACAGGTGCGTGCGGTGTCTTGACTTTAATACCTATGGGGAGTATTAGAAGATCAAGTGTCTCGCCAGTTTGCCGAGTGCTCACCGAGATCTTCACAAAGGAGGTCAGCTCCCTTCTCACCGACCAACAGCGCAGAAGAATAGGTGTTCGTGCCGAGGTTATCCTACCCGCGGATGAGTACCCCAGGACTTGCGAATGAAATATAGCAGACATACAGGGCAGATACTCAAGTCGACACACTTCAAGTTCTGGGTGCCTGGAATGCGATGAATAAGGTGATCAGTCTTTGCAATGATGTCCATCTTGGTACAACTTACCATAGACATTGAGGCGCGCGTCAACGACCCCACCTTCTACGCGAGGCTTCATAGCTGGGAAAAGCATTGGATTACAGTACTAACTATGAAGAAAACAGGCCTACCGCAAGTGCCCAGACTGTGCCAGGTAGTCTCGACGTGGTCTTGTAGCATATTGCGGTCAGTGTTTATGCCAAGGAATACCAACCAAGATGGGCGCACCGGAAATCCAGTTGTCGATGGCCTCATCGTCCTCTTTGGAGTATTTGATATCATTGTGAACTTTGTGGGGATCATATGGTTCGCCGGGTTTGTGCCATGTGCCCATGTGAATACCGACAGTGAAACCGTCAGGTAGCAATTGCTTTGCGGTCTGGATGTCAATGTCTTTGGCTGCCGCGGGAGAAGCAGGGTGGAAGTGAGGGTGGTGTGAAGTAAGGTCACCACGGAAGGCTGTATGACTCGCCGTCAAAAAACGTTTGCAAAAGAAATCTATAGCGCCTACCATCCATGCGACGGGCAACCTCACGAGTCTTCTTGTAGCTCCAGCGGATAGGAGCAAAATCAGCCTTGTTGTTCATGAAACCACTGTCGAAGTAAGGCTCGACATATGGGTTAGGAGATGCGATGTGGATCTGTCGGGTGGCCATTGAGGAATCGCGACCATACACATGGTATTCACTTACTTTTCCACGACTGGCGGGATATTCCTTGAGGCAGGCAGATGAGCATTCAAAGATACCTAAATGCATAGATCATACCAAGTACTGGAACCTGCATACCACTAGTTAGTCGTCAAGTTCTTGGAAACCCCATCTACCCTCACTTACATGGTCATATACTTGCCAGGAGGGAGCAACGCGTGGTCAGCATAGGCTGTCATAGTAGAATGAGATAAATTGGAGCAGGCTTAGAATGAATGAAATAGAGCAAACCTCCGGAGACAATAGATCCGAACCTGTATATTGACGCTTTAAATAGATGCCATGCAGGGATCCTCATACTCACATAACAGGCTTGTCAGGCTTATTCTTGAAGTACTTGTCCCACAGAGCATTGAACTCGGGGCCCATCTCTTTGAGCTCTTCCTCAGTAGGGCGAATCTAATCCCGGAATTAACTCGTTTTTTCCGTGATAAGACACAGTTAATAACCAACCTTGAACCCAGCATCGATGGCGTTGGAGGACAATCGTGCCTTCTCAGGACTTATCTCCCATTCGGCGAAGAGCTGGAGGCCGAGTTAGTTTGCGTCATAAAGCTAGACGGACGTTCGCATTACCTCCTTTTGCGCCTTCTCGTTACCACGCAAGAAGTCGTCAACAGTGGTGCTTTCGTTGGAAACACGGTAGACTATCGGTATTATCAGCGTGCACAGCCAGTGCAACAGGGGACAAGATAATCCTCACTCGACAATGTCGTGTAATGATCCTGGTACTCCTCACTGTTCGTAGCAGGTGATCTCAGAACTGAGCCTCAAGTGTTTATGCCGCAGGTCGCTTACCCAACTCCAGGAAGGTCGCTGACAACGTTGATATTAAGCTGTTTCAACAAGTTTGCTGAGCCAACACCAGAGCGCTCGAGGATCTAGAAGTATGATCGTGTAAGCCCGCAGAAGGTTTATCTCGTTGGTCTGGATATACCTGAGGTGTTCCAAGAGTACCAGAGCTAAGAACGACATATTTGCGGGCTCGGACCTATCGACGGACTCAGGAATGTCAGGAACGTGTACCAAGAAATAATACTCACAATTGTTTCCTGGACCTGGGCATTGTTGGTGCGGTTCCTTGAGGGAACGTAGGCGACTCCAACAGCCTTGGTACCCTCAAAAATAACACGCGAGACGCGAGCGTTGGTTCGCAAGTAAAGATTGGACTGGACGTCCGTGACGCTGTGTACATATGCTATCGCGGAGCTCTAGCATGATGGTCCTACAGGGAGCGGACTAGCCTCACCAGTTGCGGCATCACTCCGACGACCAGTGTGTCGGTTAATATACTTAGCCCAAATCTCAGCACCATGAGCAGTGTTGAGATCTGTTTACGTCAGTGTCTGACCTTCCGTGTGAGGCATTAGGTATCACCTTGAATGTCATCTGACAACAGACGGTGAAGCAGGGAATATAACTAGTTAATGGGATACTACTTACCACTAAACGGAACGCCGGTGGCGTGCGCAGCACGCAGGAAATCTTGGGCAAGCGGAGTGATTTGACCTCCGTTACTGATGGCGATCGGACCATTGTATCCATGGGTATCATTGTTTACCGGCTTCTGGTAGTTCTCGAGCTAAAAAGGGTTATGTGTCAGAGTATGACCCTCCTCTTACTTAGTCCAGCAATCATACCCGCTTCATCAATGGGAGTAGATCTGAAGGGCTAATCAGTCATTGTCCAGAACCTGGCACAATGGACCCACCCTTGGCGGTCCAACCAGGAGTCTTGAAATCATCTGCGTATAAATTGTTATATATTGGCAAGCAGGGAATATTCTTGATAACCAACCCCAATCAGAAGCAGAAGCCTGTGATTGACATATTAGAACTCTATGAGAATATAGATTGATGGCAAACTTACTCTTGTATACATCTGGAAAAGTAGGATAATGCGTTATAATCTGAGAAGCCCGCTGAATATAGAATCATACCTGGAAGTTGATGCTGGAAGAGTCGTTGGTCAATAGAAACGACAATCAACGGCATAGTGCACTGACCTACTGCCACCACCTTCGGGGCAGAGGTGCGAAATAATAAGCGGTCGATTCATCTTAATCCAATTAATACCTTACCAAGGATGTTGGCGCATCTGCACTAGACATCAGTACCACAACTCAGAGCGCAGATACAAAGAACCAGAACTTACGGGACAATACTCTGCCTTCCTCTAAGGTAAGGCGAAGGCTGGGAGTCGACATAGAAAGTAGCCTTGTCATTTCTGCGGTGACCGTTAACTCTACCAGTATAAAGAGGCTCGATGCATACATACATGCCGTCTCGTTGCATGTTCTTGACGTAGATACCAGGCCTGTATACCCAAGGGTCATCGCGGTTGTTGGCTCCCGCTGTCAAACAAGCAGTGAGGGCGGAGGTTATGTCTCAGCAAGCGGTCTGACCTTCGATGAGCATGACCTTTAGGTTGGGGTCAGCGTATGCCAGCCGTCCGGCGACAACGCTGCCTGCAGGACCACCACTACAATCGCGGGTCAGAAAGATGTCAAGCGAGGCGCATTGCATGATGTTCTCACCCGCAAACAATGACATCGACTTCTTGTGGGTGAACCATGATGAATCAAGTGTCCAGAGGAGTAACTCGTCTGGAGACTTGGGGAAGATTCAGAGGGGTTTTTATACCCCGCAGTACAACAATCCAGAACCGGGTTTCATGTTGCCCACACCCAGAATCCTGTGTTATTTTGGTAAATTCCGACCTTCGAACTGGCATGGCACCGCATGGGCGCGTGAAACACCTCGTGCATTAAATGGTAATTAGTGGGGTTAAGTGTTCGATGGAAAGGCGTCGTGTCACCGAGGAAATGAGCCAACAACTACACCAAATGGATCGGTGTGAGCTCGAACTTGAAGAAGACCGGCGGAGGAAAGATAATCGACACTCCGTGAAGCGACAGGCACAATGGGATGACAGCCATAGCCAACCATTTACGCCCGCACCTGATTCTCAGAGAGGGGCGCCTGATGGGTGCAGCAAACAGGTTCGATAGCCCAGGTCGCCCTCCCCTCGCACACTCCGACCTTCGAAATGGCATGGTACCGCATGGGAACGTGAAACACCTCGTACATTAAATGGTAATTAGTAGGTCAAATGCTCGATGGAGAGGCGCCGTGTCACCGAGGAAATGAACCAACAACTACACCAAACGGATCGGTGTGAGCTCGAAGAAGACCGGCGGAGGAAGAACAACCGAGAGTCCGTGAAGCGACAGACACAATGGGATGACAGCCGTAGCCAATCATTTACGCCCGCACCTGAAACAGGTTGACAGCCCAGGTCGTCCTCTCTCGCGCTCCCTAGATTCCCAACAACGAAGGATCAGATGATCCAAGTGCCGCTACTTTCCGGAGTAGTGTGAAGAATGAGTTCGCGCGAACCGGGGCGGAGACAGGGACTACTGTTACGGATCCTACCCATGCTCCACGACTCGACTGTCACAGGTTCCAAGAGTTGGGGGCTACCTTCACATGGATAATAACCTCCGGGGAATGAGACGGCTTGTGTGTACGAGTTGATGGAGCAACCTTGACTTCTTAGCATCGCAAGATGAGCCCCCCAGCCTCTAGAGATAGCCCCATGAGCGCTTGAGGATCGAAATCAAGCTTCGACCGGATTCTGATAGCAACCTTGGAATAGACGGTCGATAGTCGGCCAACCTCTCGGAAGCTGATGCAGCGCAGATGAACAGCCCACAGTTATATTTGTGGTGGGCGGTAGTTACTTCCGTAAAAAGATATTGCTCCCGGAAGAACTCTGATGTACTGGTAATACCGTCGATTCCTGTGGGTGGAAGTACGGTCCTTGTCCGGGCCAATTATACCCACAGCCAGTTCGTTCGACAACTCAGGATCCTAGCAGAAATCGGTCGACTACCAGAATAAGACTGGAACAAAGTAACACAATCAACGACATATCAGTTGTTCACTTGCTGCTTCGTGTCAGGGGGGTGGAGCGGCACGTATACTATTAACATCCCACAGGAATTACCGCGTGAGTGCTTGACTCAGTGTGGTGGTCAATTTTGTTGGTCAAGTTTAGGTTGCTCCAAGTAGTCCCAGGCGGGTCTTAATCTGGGCAGCTTGAGATCTTTGAGAGTCGAAATGCGGAACATCCGACCGGTAGAATGGACCGGGGGTTGGCGGGAGAATTATATAAGTATGTAGCACCCAATTGGTACGTGGACTCATCTCCGATGAATTTGATTGGTCAGCTTACCTAATAGTACCATGCGGGATGTGTTACAGGATACAATGTATGCGGTCGAGGCCACCAAAAACCGATGCTGCTATTCCTACGAGAGACAAAGAAATCACAACAGATGTACAATCTAACTATACATACTCCGAACCATACCCCTCCACTCCATCGCATTGTCCACTCAAGGTCACCACAATACAATTGGTCGCTCGGAGACACCGCGTGTACTATCCAAACCAACTTATCCGTTATTGCCGGCAGTAACCCGCAACGTCAATACTCGGTCATCAGATACCATCAGGATTTCATCGCGACCGGCTTGGGTGTATCTGGGGTATTGACCATACCCTGCTACCACAGGCGGTCCATACGCAGGCCGCCCATACACAGATGACGGAACCTGGTGATACGGATTTGATTGGTATGCTTGCGGAGCGTAATATGCGTGATGGTGTAGGTTTGCTGTTGATGTCCCTGATGGTGGGGTATCTGCGAACAGCAGGCGAAGATTGTTTCCCTGGATGACTTGGGACATGAGACCCGTTTCAACATGTCGAATCTCCACAAACGTGGGCTCAAACGCCAGGACAAACGGATACCTCATCGCTAACAGTGTCCTGTCAGGAAAATGAATGTCACAAGCCATCCTTTTGTACTTACCGAAACCTGTCGGTGCCCCCTCCCAATGGACCATGAAATTGGGCCGCGACCGCCAACCACTCCTGTTGACATAGAAAGCAAATTCTTCGACCCCCTGGAGTAAGTACCAATGGTGGCTTTCCTAGCTCTTGCTCTTACCATCATAGCATAGCAGAAATTCGTTGTCAATCCGATAGATGGCCATCGGACGCAGGTTCTCCCGCTTCCTCACAAAGTCGAGTGATGCATCAGCTGGATCCAACAAACTTTGGGTATCCAAACTCTCGAGGTCAACAATCTCGAAGCCCTTCGAACAACCCACGCAAAGTCTCGTTTTCAGGAAATGTATCGAACTTGATTCAACGGGAATATAGAACTCCTGGGTTGCCGGTCAACAGGCAAAAAAAAGGAAAGACAAAAGACATACTCTGAAAAGTTTCAGTGTGTCATTCCCTCCCTGTAAAAGCTTGCGGAATGTCGGTTTACTCCGCCCGCGTATATTTTGATCAATAGGCTCAAGGGTCTTGATTGTGCTGGAAAGTGGACTCGACTTCACAACGCAAACAAGGGTTTTTCCAAGGCAGATACCAGCTTTGAAAAATGATGTATGCGAGGATATACGCTTTGCACGCTTCAGACCAGCCATTGGATCCATGGGATCAAGTGCTTCCAAGGGGAAAGTGATCACTTGTCGCTCTGTAAAAAAATGGGTATGAGTTACGAACAACAACGCGAACAGAAACTTACCTGAAAGTACGATGAGAAGCTGGTACTCTTCGAGAACATCAACCTGCGACACGTCCAGCAGTGCCAAAACTTTAATCGGATCTCTGTTTTGTTCCCTCAGATCCGATAGGTAGACACCGTCATCTGTTCCAAAGGCAATCCGTCTCCCATTCGCTATATCACCGTTAGCTCTGTCTTGACGTCTTGTACTCCGACTCACCGAAGGGAGCTGCACAGTTTACCCTATTGGTACCCAAGAAGAAGCCTTCAGAAACGGTTGTCGTATCAAAGGCCATACTTCGTTCCCTTAGTAAGTCTTGCTGTTTTGTTATAGCCTCCACCCATTTGCGATGGCTCACGAAAGTGCTCGCCCATAGTGTTATTTGGTAGAACTTTCGCCCGAGGTGTACAAACGTGATTGCAAAGTCGCCTTTGCCATCGACCTTGATTGGGATCTGAGGCGGATATGGGGCCCCACGGCTCAAGGCTTTCTTTGTGATTTCTTTACTTTGGGCGGAAATGAAAAGGAGCTCCAATGGAATAGGCTGTGCGGTCGAGTGATTTATGGGTCACCAGAAAGGGGGAAAAAAGGGCGTACACGTCGATAAACTTTGTATTGTTCATGCTTAGACTTTTGCTTGACCATTAGCAACGCATGATCGAAGAGATATACAAACAAGTCCCCGCTGTCCCCTTGAGAACCTCCACGTTTATTCAACGCGCCTCTATAAACGAGTTCCCGGGAAGGGTCCTGTAATTTCAGGTCCTGAACGCCACAAAGACCTTAGAATATGATACTCGAAGTAAAAACAGATGCGAACCACTTGTTCTCCAGGCCTATACACTAGCTGCTGGTCGAGCTGCAGCAAGTTGAACCTATTTTCGGTCTTTCCAGTTTCTACATTCACTTTGGCGAGGAACTCCCGGACTATGCCGACGGCTTGCGCAAGAGTTTGCTTGTCGGGATTATCTTCGGGCGTGTGTTTAATGACAGCCTCCAGTAGTAATGGGTATCGCGCAAGACGAGTTGTGGGTTTGGTGAGGTAGCCATTCAGTTCGAGTTTGCGAGATTCAGGAAGTCGTTCCGTAGCCTGCGCGCATGCTGTGGTAAGCGACGTTATCTTACAACGACACTACGCGGCGCACCTCAACGAATGCCGCAAAGGCCGGATTAGAGCTTTTTTCTTTTTCAAACTCATACTTTCCGTACAGCTGATGAGCACCATACGATACGAACGGGCCAAAATGAGGCACTGCGTCAAGTAAGATATCACCAACACACTCGACAACAGCGTACGACTTTTGGCGTTTATTTAGCGCATCGCGGAGGCGGGTGTTGACGACAATGATTTCCTGGACATTCCAAAAGACCTGTTGGATGAAATCGGTACGGCGATCTGCAGAGATGATGTCGCTGTCTTTCAGATTATTCACCCAGACCTGCAAGGAAGTTGATGTGTGAAGATAGCAAGAGGCAAGAGGCGGAAGAATGACACATACATCCCGAAGGTACTCCATATCCCGCACGAAGTCACGCTCTGTATAGATCACTTCATTGATAGCCTCTTGTCGCTTTTTCTCCGTGTCTGACACACTGTTCACCACTTCTTGTGGCACCGAATGTATCCAAAGGGTTCCAGGTTCCTGCAAGGCGGTGTCAGTAACATACGATCATTCACGGACGCAATTCCTACCACAAGATCGCCTAAACTCTCCCGCGAAATCTGTTTCTTGAGACCAGGTTGAGGTTTCATGTTCAGCCTTGCCTGTTGCTCTAATCGCCTCGGACATGCAATGCTATAACATAGTTGGTCCCTTGTGCACGTAGGGGAATAACAATCTGTCAAAAGAGTGAAAACGCCGGAGGGAAGGGGGATTTCGTCGATGGACTCTGTGCCTTGCGGCCCTCTAGGTTCGGGTCCTCCTGTCACTGGCGACGAGTCTTTCTCGTGAGAGTCACTTGAGCCGTGTCCCGTAGAGACCATTGATACCCCCCTCGAACCATCCGCCTTGCCTTGCACAGGAGATTTGCCCTCTGCGTCGTCATTATCAAGGTCCACGTCAGCCGTCGCCAGCTCCCCGCTGACGAAGGGACTCAGCTTGGTCCTGAACTGATAGAGCTCTGCCGCACTATCGCGCAGGCGATGGTCATATGTGACATCATGGAAGAATTTCTGTGCGTCCAAGGCGCGCCCTAGTAGTAGGGCCAAGTTCCGGTCCGTGGTTTTGATGATGTATGCAATCTTGTCCACTGCTTCCCGTCCGTCGAATGCATCTTTGTATGTGAGTCCATCCTTGATGCGGTCTGCAATGGTGATGCGTTCCTTGAAGGCCTCTGCCACTCTAGAGAGCAAGGCAGGATAGATGAGGGGAGAGCGACTATGTGTCGCGGGAGCTTTTGTCGAGGTCGTAGGGGAGTTTCGACCACCTTGGAGAGGCTGAAGTATGGGTGGGCGTGAGCGAGCGTCCAATACAGTGCGCATTGAATTTGAGGTAGAAGAGATGGACAAGGACCTGTCCTGTGTGGTGCGGTCGCGACGGAACGGAGGGCTAGGCGCAATGCGAGCTGAGTCCGAGGAGTACCGGGAAGTGACTGTTGGACCAATGAAATGGTCAACACGGGTAGATGAAGCGGGAGAGGAGTTAACAAGGGATGAACGTGAGCCAGCCATGAGAGCAGTGTCGAGCTGGAGTTGATGGGGGCGAGAAGATCCACTGTGGTCAGACTGGACGGAGAGGGGACTTGATTGGCGATTCTGAGGCTGCTGCGCGTGGTGGGCTTGAGGGAAGATGGCTAGAAGTAAGGCATGGAATTAGCGCATTGTGCAGCACGCCGACCAGATATGGAACAGAGCAACCCACGTGTGTGTTCTGAAGTGTGAGCCCATGGCAACTCGCTGACGGAGTCATCTGCAGTCTGTTCATCTGCGCCAAAGCTGATGGTGAGACGGGCAATGTCAGGGTCAATTAGGCCCAGACGGGGCACCTCATCAGAAGGGCGAGAAGGGGTGCCATTCTGCGGGGGAGGGTTGGTGCGGTATACCTGAGCCTGATAAGCCTGGGCAGGGGTAAGACCGGACCTGGTGAGGGCCTCGAGTGCAGCATCTGGGGGATCTTCTGGTTTTGGGGGTATGATGGCGGATGTGATGGGTGCACTGACGACGGAGGGTGCGCGGGCATGGGGGGTAGGGGGGA
The DNA here is from genome assembly GCA_038093245.1 of Boletus holoroseus. NCBI lineage: Eukaryota > Fungi > Basidiomycota > Agaricomycetes > Boletales > Boletaceae > Boletus > Boletus holoroseus. The sequence continues at coordinate 23,865 of JBBPRU010000014.1, forward strand.
CGAGAGTGTGGGGACGATGTGGAAGGTGGTGGGGGAGCTGATAGTGGGGAGGGACGGGGAGATGGGACTGAGATGCAGGAGACTGGGAATAGGTCGGATGCGGGTAGTAGGTGGCAGGCTGGGGGGCAAGCGAAGACGGGTGGGACGTCCGTCTGTCGATCCCCTGCGGGTAATAATGGTACGGCGGGGAGAACTGATTCACCAGCTGGTGGTACGGCGCATTCTGGGCGGGCTGCCCATGGTATGGATTCCCCGCTGCCTGGTGGTGGGTCGTCGACGGACGGCCAAAGATGGATTCGTACGCCTCGTTGCGTTTGTCTGGTTGACGTGGGCCAGCTGGCCGTTCCATCGTGACTGGCAGTGGGGAGGACTGCTCGTCGTCGTCGTCGTCGTCGTTGGGCAGATCGAGCTTGCAGCGATCGAGTGTGTCGACGCAAGCGGTGATGCGTTCGCTTGGAAAACCCGCGACAATGCGTTGCCTAGTTTTGGAACCCGAGCACTCTTTCCCAGCGCTGTCTACGACGACGACAAGAGCTCATCACTACCATACGTACGAGCCAACCGCTGGATCTGAGCGAGGATCTCTCTATGGATTGCGAGTCTACGACCGTGTACATGTACATGTATGCTAGCACGACACCGCTCAAGCTCACCTCGGTCCCCACGCACGCTCACTCAGCTCCTCCCAGATCTCACGCGTACCAACGACGACCCGCTCCTTGACGCTCTGCACGCTATCCAGCGCGGGTCGGACATCCAATGCAAAGACAGGCTCCCCGTCCAGTGTAGGTGGAGCCGAGTAGTAGTCGATCACGTACCGTACTTCCTCCGCTGTCCGTGGTCTCCGAATGATCCAGTCGTGACGATCAAAGGGAGGCTCGGCGCTGTAACCCGCGTCAGTCTGCGCACACCCGCGACGAAGGAGAGATATACTTGAACCGTGAGGGCAGTAGCCATCCGGCAAACATCCAGAACCGGGCTTTCGGGGACATCTCCCCGGGACGTCCCTTGAACCGGGCGAGATACGGCTCTTCGTCTCCAGGCCTGACGGTCATTGTATCAGTCGCATTACCCGAAGAACCAAGAGACATTTCCTACCGAGCAACACGGTTCTCCCACTTTAACACTTCACCCCAAGCACGCTCATTCAAGAAATTGTGAATCTCGACCATTGTCTCTACATGCTCTACAGGTGTCTCCCATCCCTTTCTAACCAGTGCATTATAGAACTGCTGGGGTGAAGGATACTCCCATGTCTCTTTCCTCCCAGGGTCGACAGAGCGGGGTATTGAGGAGAGACTGCGTTCCGTCGGGAGCTGGTCAGAGTTGTCCAGTGGTGTCTGGGGAAGGGAAGGCATTTGATTGAGCGGGCTGAGTGGTGTCGAGGAGTGGTCAATGGGACATCCGCTGGTGTTGGATGAACGCGGGTGTTGGATCGGGCAGCCCGAGGAGGGCGGTGGCGGGTCTGACCGGTGCATCGGACGACCCGCTGGCGCCGACGGCGACGAGGAAAGGGATTGACCCATGGATGTGACTGCAGCGGAGGAAAAAAACAGGCGGAGGGTCGGCACGTGACGGGTTTTGTGCTTTCCCACCTCCCCTAACTAGACAGGCTTCTTCAAGGCTGGTTGTGCTATGTCGCCTCCCGACAAGCACGAGGTGATTGATGTCGACGACTTAGATATATTTTGCACTGGTGTACGCCACTGCGTGCACATCGACCGTCGCCCATCCCCGCGTCACAGGAAACACTCGCGCGACCCAGTCACCATCTCCCTCCTCGATTCAGACAGCGAGGACCCTCCCGTGCCACAACATAAGTCGTGAGTATGCCATCCGTCACACTGCTCGTTAACCCATCGCGATCCTCTGAGTTTCGCATCTCGCTGACGGACCGTCGTAACTCAGCGGGCATTCACAAACCAGTCCGCGTCCTGTATCAACAACGGATCAGTGTACCGAGCTCCAACGTATCACACAATCGGTTTGTCTAATTCAGCATCGTAACGTAGACAAGTCTGACACATCATTAAAGGAATTGACATCGCGGAGAGCGCTGAATGACGCTCGCCCATCCAAGAAGCGCGCAACTGACGCCATAAAAATGGCTATGGATGCAGTAAACAATTATAATGAATTGAAGCGGAAGGGACGTACCCCGGAAGTTATCGAGATCTCGTCCGACAGCGAGCCCGAAATCTGGCCCTCCAAGGTGCGTCATGCAACTCGTCTACGCGGCCAGCCTACGGATTACATATTAGAGGCAAAAAGTGGACGAACATGCTGGGTCACCATGTGATACAGATGGCAGACATGGCGACCCTGGGGACATACCAAAACTAGAGGTCGAACCCCCCTCTACTGGGCTCCATTTACCCAGCCCATTTAATCGGGATCATTCTGATGGCGGTGACGACGACGATTGTATAGATTTTCTGGCCTCGCTGGATATTTCAAACGAGGCAAATGTAATGCGGCGTGTCGTGATTTTCGAGTCAGAGTGCTCATAAATTTGTTTCGGTACAGTGGGTCCCTCTACCGGAAAGAAACAGAGCAGAAGATTTGACGCCAATGCACGAGTCGGATAGTAACCTGCCCAAACTACAGTCCCTACCTCCTCCCCATCCTCCTCGAAAAAAGCCTCCTATCGATTACCGTTATCTTCCATTTGATTGGATTTCAGCGGGACCATGGGGAACAGTGAGCACAGCACTTCCCACTCGATTTCGTCTTATCCATTACATACCAGATGTCTAGGGGTTACGGCGCCACCAGGTTTCCAAAACCATTTTATCATGCTCGGAGACAAGAGCGTCTTTTCCCTCGCCGTTCACCCAATCTTTATTACGAGAAAGGATACACCAAGCTCGAGCTGACTGCAAAGTACCCCCACATAGCGTCTGGAGGCAAGTGTTACACACGTGGTTGAGCTTGGATGTCCAGCTAACGTCGGTCACACAGCGGTCAATAAAGTCATTCAGGCACAAGGTAGTGTCGTACTTGGCGCTGTGGCGGAAGGTGGCTTGAGCGAATCCGATGACGATGATGATGATGGTCAGTGCCAAACAAAAACATCCAAGTCACGGACTTAATGATACTTCACTAAAGCTGAAGATCAGCCGCCACCGCCCCCGGAGAATAAACTAGGTTCGTTGGTTGTCCACCACCGTGGCCGAGGTAAGGTCCTGTGATACTCCACGGTACACTTCATAGAGATCTCTGAACTAGTACATATGCCACCGGCGCATTGTCGCCCACGCCGGACGTCTCGTGGTGAGTAGTCGTCCTGTTCAAGTCCCCAAGGAATTTTATGCAAGATTGCTGAACTATCGCAGGTTCAGTAATGAAGTACTATTCTGTGCAGGATATTGCATTTAATCCTTTCAAGTGAGTTACATGCGACAATTTGCGTGTGGTACCTTATAGCATCATACAGCCCAAGGCAGTTTCTTTCCTCGGGCTGCGATCGCGTTGTTCAGATGTGGAAGATACTTGACCACGATGATGATGACGAGCGCAAGGGTCTGGACGCAATACGTCAGAGTGAGTCTACTGTGCTGATGATCACGCCCGTTCTTATTCACCCGCTTCCTCTACAGTCACATTTGATTCCGGACCGCAAGATCTTTTGTATGCCCCTGATGGTTCGGCGCTGGCTATTACCTGTTATGATGGGTACGTGACGTTGCATGCTTTATCTATTTACACCTTAACAGATGTCCTGCAGTACCATTCGGCTGTATTCTCAGGACCTCTTTGAGGATATGATAGATGCAGATCTTCCATTTAAAAAGCTTTGTGTAGCGCCGAGAGGATCTGGCCATGCCGCTGGCGCCACTCTCTGGGGAGAGGGGTCCTCGAAACACCTATTATTCTCGTCTTCTGAACCAGGGGACGAAAGAAATGATCACACCGGCTTCCACCATGCCTTCGATACTCGCAAAGGGGTTCAAGTACTTCAGTTTGATGCCACGGAATCCGGGGATGCCGCTGCCCTAAGTCCGGATGGGACGACGCTGGTTTTGTTCACGTCGGGAAACGATAGCGTGCATCCCGTCCGCCTCTACGATGTTCGCCGCAAAGAAAAAGAAGCCTACGAGACTGAGGAGCTCGAGAAGTTCCAAGAAGGTGATGTAGAAGAGGTGAATAAAGCTTTATTTTCACCTGATGGACGTCTCCTCGCTGTCGCACGAAGCGACAATGTACTGCACGTTTACGATGTGCGTGCACTATCGCGCGGGCCACTCTGCCGGTTCGAGCACCACGATTCAGATACTGTGGGAGGTAGAAGGTTTGGCATTGTCGCCGCTAATTGGATACAAGGTAGGGATAGGATCGGAATTGTGAGTGGGGGTAATGATGGTAGGTCACCTATTCAATAAATTTGGTCGAATTAGTTGGGTACTAATTCGTTGACAAGGCTGCGTACGGTTGTGGGAGCCAGCTTTAGGAAGCACGGATGATGCTCAAGGTGCGGTCATTGGGAGGACGGACTTCGATGTTGGCGACTTTTCCGTTGGAGACAGCCAGAACGGGGAGCTCCCACTTATCATGTATGTATCAATCACTTGTACGATGGCAGTCATCTCATCCTTTCTCCCAGCGGCGATTCTGGGGGTGGAATGCACACATACGATTTCACGAATGCGGATGGATCTCGAATGTAGAAAGTCATTATCGGGATGAGGGAGCGACTCACGCCCAGACAGTACATTTTTATCCTCGTAAATTAATACTTTTATTTCAGACACAACAGATTGAATAGTTACTGGTGATTGATTGGTGCTTTTCCTGTGGTTTTTGTAGTCGAGCGAGGTTGTCTGTAGTGAGAATAGTCCAAGGTCGTGCTGCTTGCACTGACAACGCAGATATTGAACTCCTCCATCGTTGTTTGGACAAATAAACCAGGTCTGAGATCGTGACTTACTTCTGACCACGATCTCCAGAAACCCGTAGAAAATTCGACCAACGCATGAGCGAGCACAATAAAAAGAGGTCCGTGCGCTGTAAGGCAACACGGGGGTCGGACTTTGAAGGTACAGGGTGGTTCAACAAAACCACATCGCGTCGAGATGAACCACCCCCATCTGTTTTCCTTTCATCCACACCTCCATCCCAAACCCAACCGCATCTCTAACTGATGTCTGACAACGAGGGAGCGACTAAGAAGAGTGGTTATCGCCTCGAATACGCGAGCTCTGCTCGTGCAAAATGCAAAGGTGTGTTGAACCTGACCCCTTGTCACCACAATCACGCCCGATGCTTACTTATTTATTTTCTCCTCACGAAGGTGCCAAACCTTGTGCAGGTGAGAAAGTGTCCCATGTAAGTATAATGTCGAGGTACATGAGGTTTTTAGGAACCCCCATACTCAAAGGTACTATGCGGGTCGGCTCTGTCGTCGACTTCAGGGGTAACACCACCTTGTGCGTTTCCGTCCCTTTCCTATGGCTCATTCTGACTTACGAGATGTCCTTGTCGTTCTGTAGTGTGTGGCGTCACTGGGGATGCACCACTCCAAAGATTATAACTAATATGAAGGCTAAGTTCTCCGATCCCGATGACCTCGACGGGTTCGAGGACCTCAAGGAGGAAGATCAAGAGCGTGTGCGACGTGCATGGGAGGAAGGACGAGTCGCTGACGAAGACATCCCACTGACTGCACGAAAGCCAGCTGACGACGCGAACGCAGAGCAAGACGAAGAGAAGCCCAAGAAGAAGCGTGCCCCTGCCAAGAAAAAGGTTGAAGCTGAGGGGGACGAAGAAAAGCCAAAAAG
>JBBPRU010000015.1:0-29599 GCA_038093245.1 Boletus holoroseus
AAAATTAGATATGTTCCGTCGGTTAATTGAAGTTTGTTTTGGTGTCTAAAAGTGTGCGAACTGGATCAGTCGTCCCGGAGTTGCGGCCGATATCGATCCAGCTAGCTTCATAGCCAGTCTCGATCCACATCTCCGACAAGTCGTTCTCTTGGATTCGGATGAAGGTCTTCTGCAAACTCTGCCATCTTACATGATTGCTGAAGCAGGCGCATACCGCGATGAGGCTCAGCATCCACGTAGATTTACGTTCGCAACGCGTGGCGGTCACAGGGCGACTTCACGACCTGTCCCGCCTCGTAAAGCCCCCGCACCAAGGGATGCTATCCAGCTCCTTGATAAGACTGGGGTGGCCACCCTCGTTCGCCTCCTCTTCTTTCCTCAGGTCTTGAAGAAGAACCTCCTTTTCAAAGTGCTGGTCAACATCTGCGAGAACGGCAAAACCAGAATGGAACTCTTCAATCTCCTTCTTAGCATACTGCAAAGTGGACCAGGCGACCTCACCGCCGTAGACAAAAGCTTCGCCCAGATGTCTACGCGCACTCCCAAGACACCCAGCCAACAAACTCCCAAGGCCCACGGTAAACAAAAGGCACCTGAGCTCAACAATTCCGCGACCCTCACCAATCTTCAGAACGAATCCGTCCCAGACCTAGTTGCTCAGCGCTGTCTTGAAGCACTGGTGTTTATAGTCAGCGCTAACGAGTTATCGTCCCTCTTCTTCTTGAGCGAACACGAGCTACCTGCCGGACTCAGAAAGGTGAACGCCAAGAAGGGCAAAGGAAAGGAGAAGCAAGCACCCCAAACCCACTATCCCATCGTCCTCCTCCTTGGTCTTCTGGATAGACAGTCGCTGCTCAGAACGCCATCAATCATGGATTCGGTCGTCTCATTACTCTCCACCGTTACCAAGCCGTTGGCTAGTCTGAAGTCAGAAAAGGAATCTGTCTCGACTGCAGCACCAGCGAGCTCGAATGAACCGGCTTCCAGTATCTCATCTGCACCATCGCTACCTACTGTCCCAGACGCACCTCGACGTCAAGAACCAAGCGCTACAGCGGGAGCGGAAGGAGATCAGAACAAGATTGAAAACGAAAACGTTGCCGGTGAACAATCAGACGAACGGATTTTACTGGCTAGTCCACCTCAAATACCGCACTCAGTGCTACGTCTCATCGTTAACATCCTGACGATCGGCGAGTGTTCTGCCCGCACGTTCCAGCAATCATTGACCCTTATCCAAAATTTGTCGCACATTCCCGACGCTCGAGACGTGATTGCACAGGAATTGAAAGCCAAGGCACAAGACTGTGGGCAGAATGTTCTCATCGACCTCAACCACCTCTGGGTATCCCTGCAAAATCCCACTCAGGACATTCTCGCCTCTTCCGTCGCGTCCAAGTTCTCTTCTCCCTCGTCTGATCAAACCAAACTTTTACGTATCCTGAAGACGTTGGACTACATGTACACCCCTCGCTCAGCGGGACCTCTGACGGACGAAACTCGCAAGAGCCAGGATGCCGAGAAGGTCCAGAACATCTATGAATCATTCCGCTTCACACCACTCTGGCGCCGACTCGGGGATTGTCTCGCTACCATCGAGGCTCAACCCGACATGGAGCATGTTGCCACCGTCTTGTTACCCTTAATCGAAGCTCTGATGGTAGTGTGCAAGTACGTGGGCCCAAAGTCGACAGCCGGAGGCGCAGCGAGGATGATAAAGGCGTCTGCATCCCCAAGGTCGCCCATGACCGCCAAAGAGTCGATGGAGGATCTCTTCGTCACGTTCACCGATGCTCACAGAAAGATCCTCAATGTGATGGTCCGCAACAATCCCTCACTAATGAGTGGATCATTTTCACTTTTGGTCTACAATCCACGTGTCCTGGACTTCGACAACAAGCGGAACTACTTCACACAGCAGCTTCACCGTCGCCCTGCGTCCCGCGAACACTATGGCACGCTGCAACTCAATGTTCGCCGTGCACGTGTGTTCGAGGACAGTTTCCAATATCTCCAACGGAAGACTGGTGACCAAATCAAGTATGGCAAACTTAGCGTTCGATTTTATGATGAAGAAGGCGTGGATGCTGGTGGTGTCACGAGAGAATGGTTCCAAATCCTTGCACGCCAGATGTTTGATCCCAACAACGCACTCTTCCAGCCATGCGCGGCCGACAGACTGACGTATCAACCAAACAAGAATTCTTGGGTCAATCCGGAGCATCTATCGTTCTTCAAGTTCGTTGGTCGGGTCATCGGAAAAGCCATATACGACGGGCGGCTTCTAGATGCATACTTTGCGAAGAGTTTGTATCGACAGCTCCTTGGAAAACCAGTCGATTATCGAGACGTCGAGTGGGTTGATCCAGAGTACTACAATTCACTGTGTTGGATTTTGGAAAATGATCCCACGCTGTTGGAGTTGACGTTCAGTGTTGAAGCGGATGAGGTTTGCTGTCACTTTCATCCACGAATTTCCGCGTCATTCAATTCCTTTAAACATTACAGTTTGGAAGGAACCGCATTTTCCCACTCAAGCCAGGAGGTGAATCCATCCCTGTCACACAGGAAAACAAGCGGGAGTTTGTGCAGCTTTCGGCCAATTTCCGCCTGTACTCCTCCATTAGCGAGCAAATCGAGAATCTAGTTGCTGGATTCCACGAGATCATTCCCAAGGACCTGATTACTATCGTAAGTCGTCGCATTCACTTGCATTGGAGAGTTCTCATTTCACTTCTAGTTTAACGAACAAGAACTTGAGTTACTCATCTCTGGGACGCCTGATATTGACGTCGACGAGTGGAGAGCCGCGACGGAATACAACGGATACACTGGCTCAGACCCCGTCATCGTTTGGTGGTGGAGAGCTCTCAAGTCATTCAATCGCGAAGAGAGGGCCAAGGTGTTGAGCTTTGCGACTGGCACTTCGCGTGTCCCTCTCAATGGTTTCGTCGATCTCCAAGGGGTGCAAGGAGTCCAAAGATTTTCGATTCATCGTGCCTACGGGGACCCGGATCGCCTTCCTCAAGCCCACACTTGTGAGCCCTTTCACTGACCAAGATGATTCAGTTCCTGATGTTCATTATGTTAGGTTTCAATCAGATCGATTTACCGCAATATTCTTCCTATGAGATGCTGCGACAACAGCTCTTACTAGCAATAAACGAAGGGGGAGAAGGCTTTGGATTCGCATAAGCATGTACACTTGTCCCGGATCACGTTTAGACGAGCCCCCAGTCATGTAGTAGAACATCATATTTGTATTTACATTACGCATAGCTTTACCGCAACTGAGCATCACATGTTATCGTGTTCAGCGAGTCGCAGCGATCCGGTTGTTGATTCTTGTAGTGTCCGGTTACCCGGGACGGCCCTCTACGGCTCATGCCAGTGTGATATCCGTTCCTGTGTGGTTTATAAGTTGAACCTGACGAATATCCTTCCAGTTGAGCAATAGTCACAGTGCCATCTTTTCGCTATGAGAGCTTATGTGGTAAACGAGTGGAAGCACCCCTCCGAACTTACCCTTGTGCATAATGCACCGGAGCCAGTAGCCGGACCAGAGGACGTCCTCGTGGACGTGTATTCTGCAGGCCTCAATTTTTTCGATGTATGTATCTCGCACACGTTGCGCATGAGTCAAACTTGACGCATTCTCGACAGATCTTACAAATCCAGGGTAAATATCAAGTGAAACCACCCTTTCCGTTCACGCTTGGTGCAGAATTTGCCGGGAAGATTGCGAGCAGCTCCCTAATCCCAAAGGGTTGCCCCTTTAAACCTGGAGATAGGGTATTTGGTAGTGCACAGGGCGCATTTGCGGACCGTATAGCTGTCAAGTGGAAAGCAATCATCCCACTCCCTGATAACATTACTTTTGACCAGGGAGCAGGTATGTCTCGTTCAAGTTTTCGAAGCGTTCATCTCAGGACGATGTCATAGGCCTTTACCTTACTTGGCCAACGAGTTACGAAGCCCTTGTAGGTCGAGCAGGACTGAAACCAGGTTAAGCGGAACGCGCGTGTCTAAAACAGTGATGAGCTGATTCAGAATGGTATCGTAGGCGAGACCATCCTTGTAAACGCTGCAGCTGGAGGAGTTGGGATTGCTGCTGTGCAGCTGGCTAAAGGTGCCTTTTCCATCACATCTCAAGTTCCGCCACCCACTCACAAAGCGTAGTACTGGGAGCCAAAGTTATTGCCGCTGCTGGCTCGCAAGGCAAACTTGACATATGCAAGCGGTATGGAGGCGCGGACTACGTTGTTGACTACACGACGTCGGAGTGGCAGAAGCAAGTGCTGCATATTACTGAGGGTAAGGGCGTCGACGTCGTGTACGATCCCGTGGGCCGGATAAAAGGCAAGTAGAGTCCCATTCTTCTTCTGTGACCAACGTTTAACAGTGTTTCTAGACTCGCTGAAATGCATAGCGTTTAAAGGCAGAGCATTGGTGATCGGTTTTGCCGGGGGGTCAATAGAACAGGTAACATCATCTCCGTGCCAACGTCTCTTGGGTGTTGCTGACCGTGACCGCCAGTTGCCGTTGAACTTGGTGCTGCTGAAAAACATCAGTATCATGGGACTCCATTGGGGGCTCTATGCATGTGCGTGGCAGACCGACGACCCGTGGAATTGAATGGTGCATTAATCATCTATTTCAGATAAAGAACCCTCCCGGATTCCTGTCGTGTGGAAAGAACTGCTAGGGTTCGTAATTCACCATCACGTGTCTGTGATGACTGACCCGTCGATTCCTAGCCTGCTCTCGTCGGGTAAAGTCAAACCGGTCATCTACTCCACAGTATATCCTTTAGCCAGTGCGATGGACGGCTTGTGCGCGCTGGAGAGAAGAGAGACATGGGGCAAAGCAGTCGTTCGCGTTCGTGATGACTCGGAGGATAAGACCACGGCAAAGTTGTGACAGGTGGTTTTCAGGTCGGTGCGGTGTTTGGGGTCCGGTCTGTCCTCCTAGCTTAGTAGTACTGCTCCCGTTGGTCATTTCGAACTGTCCGTCATGCAACAAGCTTTTGAAGATACGGAACCTGTCGTACGGATACGCGACTTGAAGAGAGACCGGGTGAACTTTGTGCTGGAGAATGTCGACCTGGCGTACGTACAAAGCCCAGTGTCAACTTGACCATCCGCGTTCACCTCCGTCATTCATGGCAGATTTGCAAACTCAGTCCGAAGAGTGGTCATAGCGGACATACCAACAGTCGGTTCGTACGTGCCAGAGAGTCTACGTGCAATACTAAAACCCGGGCTAGCCATCGACATGGTTGAGATTCACGCCAACACTACGGTATTGCCAGACGAATTCATTGCCCATCGGCTCGGTATGATTCCGCTGAATAGCGCAAATTGCGATGAGGGCATGCGCTATACTAGAGTACGTCTCCCAACCTGTGGATTGAGAAAGTCATGGTCGTGACGGATTCTCAGGACTGTACCTGTTTGACGGGATGCAAGTACTGTGCGATCGAGCTGAGGCTAGATGTTGTGTGCAACGACAATCGGACCATGGAGGTCACAAGTAATCACCTTGAAGTAGTTGAATTCACATCGAACGCTGGCTCGTCAGAGGTAATAACAGAAGGGGAAGAGCTGACGAAACGAGGAGAGACCTTTGGCAATCCAGTAGGAAAGAGTGCGCCGCCCGTTCCTCCTCAACGATCCTTCTCATTATCCCGTTCCGCCAGATGACCCGGAGGTACCCCCAGTGTTGATTTGTAAGATTCGCAAAGGACAAGAATTGCACTTGCGTTGCGTGGCAAAGAAGGTGCGCACACCGAACGTTGCACGAGTATCTTACATAGCATGATGGCAGGGCATAGCGAAGGAACACGCCAAGTGGTCACCATGCTCTGCTATCGCTTTCGAGTATGATCCTTACAACAAGCTGAGACATACAACATACTGGTACGAAGGCGACGTGCGGGCCGAGTGGCCCGTAGGCGAAAATGCAAAGGAGGAAGAACCACCAAGAGATGATGAAGTGTTTGACTTCAATGCGAAGCCGCGTAAATTCTACTTCGAGGTTGAAACAGATGGGAGCTTAGGTCCGCAGGAGGTCATCATGAAGGTATGTGAGCTGTATCTGCCAGGCAAATAAAGACTCTGTAAAATTCTGCAGGGTCTCGCGGAACTTCAGACAAAGCTGGCAAACTTGATCCTCGGCCTTAAAGCACCTTCGGACATGGATGTGTCAGGGGAGATGGATTCAGCAGTGAATGGCGGTGGTGCTGCGTGGAGTCAACCTACCGCATGGGGGAACCCGGCTGCCTCTGCTGCTGGGTTTGCTAGCCCAGCCACTGGTGGATGGAGTGGTGGTGGGAATTGGGGGGGCGGCTCAAGCCCGGCACAGAACAGCGGTGGAAACACTGGTGGTTGGGGTGTGACCCCAGCAGCAAGTTCCGGAGGAGGTTCGAATTGGGGTACAAGCCCTGCGCAGAACGCCTGGGGAGGAAGCACCAGCCCAAATTCAGGTGGTGGCACGAGCGCTTGGGGCGGCCAGCAGGGGTGGGGAAGTCCGAACCCACAAGCCAATGGATGGAACCTGTAACTCGGCGTAAAAGTATATAAGGGGTATATTCGAAACGGAACTAGTGTGTGATGTATACCTGGCAAAACACTTTAAGTAAAAGGTTGTCGACGCCAGAACCCTTTATGGTAGACCTTGTGGTTGGGACCACGAAAGACGCGCAAATATCCTTCTCATCAGAACTCGAGCAGTTTTGAGGGCAGTAGTATCTCTAATATTCATGAGGCTCAGCTTGACGGTGATTGTGTTGAGCGTGTCCGACAGTCACGGAGATGAAAGTGATGGTGCTGCCCACGATCTCCCAACAAATCAATCATGTTCTTGGCCAAGTCCTTGTAATCGCACAGGATCCAGCCTCACTAGTACAGAAGACACAGTCTCACCAATCGCGTATTGTTCTGATCCATTACGGAAGTTAACCTGGAGCCGAAAGTCGAACGCAAGTCCCATGATTAAAGTCATTGATTTTATGCTGCATACCCAGGTTCAGCTCCACAGTAACGTGTTCGCTTCATGATGAAACGAACACAGGAAGCTGTGACAATGAGGAACCATGTACCCTTGATATCGGTGGAGACGAAACGCTGCTGGTTGCACAATTGGCCTGAAATCAATTATATGGTACCAGGAACTCTGCAGATCGGTGATGACGGTCTGGGTCGGTATTGACATTGATAATGTGACAGCACTCTAGACGTAAAGTTGACCACAGGGAGAAAAGGGGGCCAACGGACTGATCCAGTCATTCAAACTTAAAGATGGGCGCACCAATTGAACCGAGTTACCCCAGATGTCGCGTATTTGATTGCACTAGAAGCTCAGTAGACTGTCAGCTGCCAGTAGCTGGTATCGAGGTAGCACCAACCTTCAAACCTAAATATGACCTCTTGGATAGTCAAGTTTTTACGATTCAGCGCGTAAAAAGGTGTACTAACACGAGGAAAACGGACGATGCCGAAGGGCGATCCTCCACTCCATACCAGCGCTAGTCGGAAGGCTGTTACAGGGTCTGTGGCTCGGTCGTGGGGACTTTTTACCCTGGAATAGACACAGAACAATGGGCGTCACCCTTCGAAACGTGGGCCAAGGCAGTTCCTAGAAAAAGGCTGTGGACAATTTATCGACATGGGAACATATGAGTGATCAAGGGAGAACAAATTCGCCACCATACCGAAGTCGCACCATGCTTCTTGCAACCTTCGGTGGCATGGAAGATCGATAACGTGAGTCTGGGAAGGTCCGATACTTTTTTTCTAGAAAGCCAGGAAATTAAGAGGAGACAAAGGGTTGTTATGGTGGAAGTCAGGAAGTAGTATGACGCTGACGAATCAACAACTGAGATGACAGTGACTCATCGATTCTTAGAAGCCACCTTCAAAGGCATACCTTGTTTGTTGCAAGCTATCATACTTCAAGTCGAGACTATGATTGGTCTCGAAAGACCGTACTTGGATAACATTTCAGTTTGTATTATGATCGTGTGACCACCCTCTTCGCTTCTACCCCACATCTCCTCTGTATTTATAGTTTCTTACTTCACTCTGCTTCTTTCCACATGAGCCGCCGAGGTATTGACACACGTTTGTAGTGAAGCTGTACTACAGCAAGTTCATTGCCCCGCACGACGCCGTTGGAGCTTACCTTCCACTGCACGGGGAAGTAATCACCGCACTGTGGTCTAAAATGTCACGTGTTGAGGGCGTCAAGATATGGGGCAGAGTGTACCGCCGAGAACGGCGATCAAGAACGTTGATCAGCGGAGCCCAGTGAACCGGGCGACCAGGGGAATGGCGAGCATCGACGAAACGGCTGAGCCGCGCAACGACTCGAGAGAATACACAAATGTGCAGGTCGAATCAGGCGGCGAGACAAGCGGCGAGTAAAGGGAACCTATCGTCACGAATGCGCAGATGGAGAAGGAATGTGCTGACATGCGCAGATCGAAGGGAGAACGCAGGACCGCGACGAGACATTCATCAGCGCACTTGAACGGATGATGAAGGCATACCTGGAATACCCCAACACTCACCTCCACCATCCTTCAACCCATCTGAATGACCCCGTGAAAAAGGAAGAGTGCAACAACACGAAACAGCCAAGCGCATCGTGCGAGCGTGCAGACGCGAGAAGTGAGCTGGACGATCCGGAAGGTGAGACGGACGTACAACTTTGGGAGAACCTCACGACAAACAGGAGCTCTCGGAAGACGAAACAAGTCGGTACGGTGATGCGACGAGCGCGCCAGATGGCGCAACGGGTCGAAACGAAGATCCCAGCTGGGGGGGGCTTCAGCACGAATGGACACACGCAAGATGATCGACGTGCCTGGGCCACAGGACCGCGCGCAGGCCACATTGGTGCGCCGCGACTTACTATATCGGGGGGCCGCCCACTCTGATTAATACCATAACGAATGTCACATCGGCGGCTCAGGTAAAGGGAACAAAGACAGCGAAGGAGAATTCAAAGGCGAAGAATGGAAGGGAAGGGAAGGGGGGAAAGAAGAACAGGAAGAATACGATTTAGCAGGGATCGCCGCACGACCACGCTGGTATTGACCCCAAATACGGCCGGCCAGGGCCATGCCAGGGCATACTGGTAGAGGAAAGCTCAAGAAACGGAATACATGGGACAGTCCCGAAGTGCTATGTCGTGGCCGCCATCTTGAAAACGAGCATTCTGAAGAACAGTGGAGTCAAGCTGGATCGAGTAGAAATAGAGAACGAGACACGAGTATAGCGGTATTCCGGCGGCGTGGATTATCCATGCCAATCTGTGGTGGCGCATCAACATGACACGAAGGCGTAAACCCCTACCGTAAACAGAGACGTAGGCGAGAATAAGGTAAACCATCTAGAGGGAAGGTGGGAGAGGAGGACGAAGGGAAGGGTGTCGAGGTTGTGTAGCTAGATTATGTTGTTAGTGGGTGAGTTTGGGTGAGTACTAGTGAAGAGCTTTGCGCCTGCACGCTTACTTAATGACGTCAAGGGAGATCTTGACAGACTAGATATACGGCCGGATTTCGGCAGAAACCCCGTTTTAGTAAGAAACATCCACGGTCGATAATCTGGTCAACACACAGCCACAATTCTCCCCCCCAACGACCTTCAAGTGTAAAACAGGGTAATCTCGCGGAGATCGTTGTGTACCTCACTGCTCAGAGGGGTTCGACATTTTGAAAGGTATTGTAACATCACAGAGAGCTGCAAAGGGGTCCCTCATAATCAGCAGGAACAGTCGTCGACTTGGAAATTACTGTTTCGTTGTCCATGTTCCCATGGTGGAGGGTTGACGTTGACTATCTGGCACGAGAAATTATTCCGCCCGACAAAACCCCTTGGTATATTAATAGTTTATGGTGCTCCTCACTATCATCTTCACCCAGCGCCCCGGACCGCCCTGATCAAGTCTGTCAAGTGTGTGTGTCGTCACACGTGCTGGTTCCGGGTCCGAGCACTCGGATAAGCCTGGGACGCGGCGGCCCAAGCTGAGCTCGCTACCAACTACTAGGTGGAGTTGCCCGTCGCCTATCAGTCTAGAGCTCAGACCAAGTTTGGAACCAACACACGCTCTAGGGTGCTCTCATTGCCAGTGAGTTTCTAATCATTTCAAGTCTCCGAGGGGATGGTCTTCAACGTGACGCGATGGTTGGCACGCGTGTATACGCCACGAAGGCCAAGCGCAACGAAGCGTGTCCGTTCCGATAACGTCGGCGTGGCTTGACGTTCGCGGGACGGTGGCGTCTAGCTAGTAACGAGACACTGATCATTCCACGATAACGCCTACTAGCAAGCAGCCTGTTTAGGTTCCATGGTTGCCACTCCAACTCAGATGCCTAGCCGATTGACCGATCACGATTAAGACGTGCTACAACTACCGATGTGATCTTGTACCATTCCTTGGCAACTCCTGGGACCCACCATGTCTTCGGTGTACAGACAGTACTACACAACCGTCGGCGGTAGTAAGCGATGCTGGGGATATCTTTTCTTTCAAGTCAATGCTGGTCCTGTGTTTGGGGTGTAGCACCCTATGTAGGACAGACGGATGTATCCAAGAAAGTCCCTGCGCCCTCCGTTGCTCCGATCGCGCAAATGCCCCCGCGTAAGGTCCCGGTCATCCCTCACCAGCCCGCCGTTCCCACCAGCCATTTCAGGTCCGGATATCTTTGTGTCGTCTTCTCCGCTGTTGACATATAGAAAACAACGTTGTGGTACTTGGTACGTCGCATCATGATCTTTTATCCAGTCCCAACGACACCTCGGGCTCCAGCGCAGCTAGCGAGCAAGCATTGACGGTGACCGGATCCCGCGGGTGCTTGGCGGAATAGCTATAGATGACTCGCCCTAAAAGGGGGTTCAAGCTCGTTAAACATGGTAATCTCTCAAGCTTTGTGATGCGGTACGTCGGCCCACTTCACAAGCTTAGCCGTTCTCACTCATGCTTTCAAATCGATCCCACCTGCCTTGTTGGGTGACAACGTCAAAAGTCAAGATTAACCTCGTCTTATCTACCTTACTCGTTGAACCCTAGTGCATTTTCGTACAAATCTGTTGATGGGCGGAACGGATTTCATTTGAGGTCACCCGTCGTCCGCTCTAGCCTCCTTGTTGAGCTATACTACATCCATACGGATTTGGTGATGGACCGGAATCCATTTCTCGCGATTCCATCCATGGCTATTGTGGCACCCACCATCGCGGGAAACCATGCTGGCACACATGGCCGAGAATTGGTCATGAATTATTATTTCTGAGACAACAACATGGCATGAGTACTTCCACAATACAATGCAGGTTGGAAGTTCTTGCACCATGTTGTACATGCGTGAAATACAACGTGCGCTCCATGGGTCTACTCTTTGCTCCCGGTGCGGCTGAATGGGAAAGGAGGAAAGTACTACAAGATAGGGTATAGCAAACACTGGATAAAAAAACAGTTACAGCATAATTTAGCCCCGACGTGATGGTTCCCAGCTCATGAAAGACTCGTCGCATGAAGGAGGAGGATCCGAAGCACACGATGCGATGCTCCATGACCGAAGGCCACGGAGGGATGGTGGCGAAATAGCGGGAGCACGGGTGGGTGGGGTACAACCTGCTGTAGAGAAAGTGGAAGGTATGGGGGCGCTCGGCGCTGTGTTGGCTCGAGAACGTAAATGTACTGGTCCAAAGTCGTTGGGAGATGTGGTTATATTCCCAAGAGCGGTCCTATAGTATCGTTAGATGGACTACAAAGAAGAAATACGAGCAATCAACTTACGTGGCAAAAGTATCTAGATCTACTATTCCCCGGTTGAGCGGACACCCCCCGTTGAATCGATGGTTTGCAGAATGGCTGAGAATATCTGCAGCCTTACGCAAACGAAGTGATAGTTCAAGCACGACGTTGTAGCTCGCGACTTCGTTGAGGCAGCCGCAATGTCCGTCCAAAAACTGTCCGTGATTATATTTCATCGAACGAGGATCAACGTGTTGGCTGTGGGTGTTGACCCGGAGCCCATGATCAGCGTGTCCCAGACCTTCATCGCAAGCCATCAAACCGGGGTATGACATAAAGAGGGATGCCAGGTCAATGTCGTTGGTTAGCTGTTGGTCCTCTGCGACCGTAATGTGTATTTGGGTATGCTCCTCCGTTGGAGTCACGATACCGGTTGACGGGTCGCTCGCGGGAGAAGGGATGTCAAAACAGGGAGAGTATGGTAAGGTTGAGAGGGATATTGAACTCCCAGTGGGCGGTGGCGAAAAGGGAGATGGAAGAAAATCCGTTTGAAGAGTCTCGTTAAGTAGAGATGGGGTTTGTTTGTCCGGACATTCTTCGTTTGAACTTGCATTTGAATTTGCAGAAGAATGGTGGGATAGCTCGGACTGAGGTCTAGCCCCCGCGACAGAATCTTCTGAAGCAGAGCAAGACCGAGCGCGTGCATGGCACTTCTCAAATTCTTCATCTGGACTGGATCCAGATTTCGCCCATCGAGGGTGGGGTTTATTTTTCAACTAAGGTTGAATAAACAAGATGTCCTTCATGAATATTCAGTGCCCAACCTACCTCACGAATGACACCTTCTAGCTCAGCGACTCTCTGACGGAGCCGCGAGCTCTCATCTTGGGCATCGCTTCGTTGACTAGGGTCGTCAACTTCATAGACACACAACCCAGTCTATGAGAGCGATGAGCCCAAACAACTCGCTACATGATCATTCAGAATGGCGTACCAGACCTAGCTGGGTACAACGCCCGCAGGGACGCTTTCGGTCGCACTAAAAAGGAACGTTTATAACCGCAGACATTATTCGTCAACATGACATACCATTCGCTTGGAGGTATGGCAGTTGAGGCATGATTGGGTGGTACGGTTGCGACGACGTTTGCGATGATCACCCTCAGGGGCTGGGTTGGAAGACGTAGCATCCGAAAGTGTTCGCTTCTTGCGAATAGCCCTGAATTCGGTGGACATATGAGGTGTGATCAGAGGGAATTGGGACTGACATGAGTGTGTCGAGGTGGGTAGATATTTGTAGGACCAGTGCCAGCAATTGTCTTGGCATTCCGGGAGCGCGCCAATCATAATCCCAGAAGGAATCGCCGATTTAGACACGGGTGGGGAAAGGCGATCTAACAGATTCAAGAGAAACAGACAAAGGAAAAAGATAGAACTCCGGGACAATCTTCCCATCAAATCAGAACATCAGAACAAACGTACCCATAAGGCCGTGGGAGGGCTGATCCTCCCGGCAGAGCCGGGGCTTGGCAAGATGTCGAATATCCAGGGACCAGGTAAAAGTTTCCGGCGTCCATGTACATAATGCCACGGACAAATGATAGGCTACAATATAAAGCAATGGCAGATAAGTCCTGAATTGCAATCTGCTTTTCTTGACGACTCCGCGTAGTGTCAAGGTACCACGTTTGGGGTATAAGATCACATATATCCCTGACGACTGCGCATGTACATAGGCCCGACTTACACGGCTTGGCGACCTCACAGCCGAACACGCTCAATGGGCATGGACCTGTCGGAGCAGACCATTCTGGTTAGGTAACGCCTCAATCTTGAGTTGGCAGTTTTGCGGATGGGCTACACACGTAACTTGCATCAAGAAAAGGAGGGCTGTTAGCCGAGCAGTCCAGGCTGCCTTTGGTCGCGAATTAAAAAGGAATAGCGTACTTTGTGGTCTCTTATTAAATTTCCTGCTTTGCGAGCCGTCCTTCAACCACAGCTCGAAAAGGCCTGCGGAAAAGTCATCAAGCAATAACGTTACGCACCGTCTTTGTAGATAGTGGGAGTCATGATACGTGATTCGTTGGCTATTGGAACGTTGCGTATCATAGGTAACGCTCGCTGACTGCGGAGCGGGGAGGTAAGGCTCTGATACTCGCTAGAGCGTCAGGTCCGGTTATGTGATCCGCCTGCTGATTGCAAACCATAAACAAGGGGACCGTAGCGAGATGAGGTCGTCAATGCGCCATATCGCGTCGTCATGCTCGCCGGCCATGAACACAATGATGGATAAGCAAGAATGAGTACCTGGGATACACACCTTGATCTGAGAAGGAGAAAGCTAACGTGAATTGAATGGAAGTGCTGAAACGCGATGTCGCACGGCCGGTATGCCTCGTGTCTCACCCTTACCGACAGGTGCACGCCACCATCCGTGGCAAAACGGATTGCAGCTTAACCTACAACCAAATTATTACGCTCGATACACCGGTTCTACATCGATGCGTTCCAATCGTCCGTGATCGTGGTCGGTAAGGTGTTGAATCGGTCCGTATGAATGTCCGGTCATCAAAGCGACATCGCGACACGACCAACAGCCACTGATCACAAGGGTACTGCCCAAGAGAGGGCAGAGTTTGCACCGAAGACTCACAGCAGGGACAACTATCAAAGCACGTATCTCACGGGGGAACGGAATGATCATCAACAAGCCTTAAGCGGGAAAACCACCCCACGACCTACAACAACATCACAATTGATTGTAATATCAACAAGGAACGCAGCAGTGACGCTGGTCCGAGATGCCATATGCAGCTTGAATCACTGCCCAGGTCAAATCTGATGTAAATGCGCGACCGTCCCGGAAATGACAGACCGCTCGACAAAGTCCTCGAATCGCCGGATGATGGGTTGACCGCTGATGCGCGCACGACACGATGGCGAGTAGAAACGGCGAGGCGAACGCACATGTAGGTGAGCGCGCGTACAAA
Source organism: Boletus holoroseus (assembly GCA_038093245.1). Lineage (NCBI taxonomy): Eukaryota > Fungi > Basidiomycota > Agaricomycetes > Boletales > Boletaceae > Boletus > Boletus holoroseus. The sequence goes on from JBBPRU010000015.1 coordinate 14,751, forward strand.
GAGTCATAAGGCCTGACTAACCTATAACCGGGTAAATCGCAAATATAACCAAATATCAACGTTCGAAACAAATCCCTGCTAAAATGAAAACTGACTGGGGCACGTAAAACCCACTACCGTACGGGAATATTATGTAAATTTGGAGGACGATATCTTACCGAGATATCGCACGACTTGGCTGGAATTAACGCAAGGGCATCTCCGATCACCCAAACATGTTCCCTCCCACAGTAGCTGTCGCGCTATCTCTCGGCCACCGTTCAGTGTATAATGCGGTTAAGCTTCTTGAACACGCGGTTGTCATACTCGTCAAGTCCATGGAAAGCAGAAGCAGCGTCGCAAACGCGGAGACACGCTTATGCTTTGTTGTGCACACTCTTGAGGTCTGAGAGTATATGGAATTCCCTTGCCGCGGGAGGCATTTCCGCACTATCTCGACAAGTCCACAGTGGAGTAGCCACAAGGACCTGAGGCTGGCCCCGGCGGTGGAGATAATAATTAGATCCCCTACACTGACGCCGTTAACTGAAGGAACTCGGTGGTTTGAATACCGACAGTCCGTCCAGACCGTGCAAGGGGGCAACAATTATCCTATGTGGAATTCGGGCTCATTATCACTAGTCGCTTGGCAATTCTGTTCTCACGATGACCCCCTCGGGGACAGGATGCTTTCGTGTCTTGAGGAAGCTACGTCTAGGGCAATGGATCCATAAGGCCGGTGCGCGACATTGGTGCCGGATAAACCTGTACAAGAAATGCAGTAGTCAGCATCTGGGAAACGGTAATGGTGTAAAGGCGCCGGGATGGCCTTCCACTCGAGCTCAAGGATTGCTCACCGAGAATTGTCCAGCAAGCATGTTGAAACAAGCCGTGGCTAATCACTTCGTCCGAGAACGTCAAGTCCCGTGGGCGGACAAGTATTTTTGCTGGTACTACATAGGTCTACTCGGGAGGAAAACAATTGTCCCGTGAACATTAATATAGAGTATATAAAAGGCGAAATTCGAACTTCTCCCGCCGCCGAGTGAGAGCGTCATTTCGATTTTCTGGAAAATACGAGTTTTCGGCCGTTCCAGGAAGCGTATGATTCTTGGCCAAGCGTACTACTAGGTGGGTAAATAAATAAATGGATCATTGTTATAAAGTCCTAAAGGACCTATCGCTCTAAATTTTGGGACTCCGATCCCGCGGGCTTAGCAATTTTCTCAGGCGCAGTCTACAGACCACTTCAAGCTCGTCCAAGTTCCCTTGAACAACTCAGCATGGCTTCTCATTTGGTGCGTGCCCATTTACCGCTGTTACATCACGGACTGGTCTTATTCGCGTGTAGGCAAACATATTTGGAACAGAGCAGGATCGTGTCAATTGCTCTTTCTACTACAAGGTCTGTCACTCGACTCTCCTTTGCCTGGCACTTATATTGTCTAGATTGGCGCCTGTAGACACGGGGATAGGTGTTCGCGGAAGCATATCAGACCCCCGTTTTCCCAGACAATTTTGCTGCCCAATGTCTACCACAATCCCGCTCACGATCCTGTCTGTAAACTGTCAGAACAAGAGTTACAAGAAGGTTTCGACGCAGTATATGAGGACCTGTATTGTGAGTTAGCCAAGTTCGGGCACTTGCTCGAGTTGCATGTGAGTTGTCTCCATTCTTCCCATCGACCGAGGCTGATTCTGCCCAGGTGTGCGACAACGTTGGGGACCATCTAATTGGCAACGTATATGCGCGATATGAATGGGAAACTGAGGCGCAAGCTGCCGTCGATAACTTGAATGATCGATGGTATGCAGGTGTGTGCCTTGTCTGTCTTTTGCTATCTGTCCTTTTACCCTGACATATCTTGACAAGGCCGTCCATTGTATGCAGAACTTTCCCCCGTTACAGACTTTAGGGAAGCTTGCTGTCGACAAAACGAAAACGGGGAATGCAACCGGGGAGGGTTTTGCAATTTCATGCACCTACGACTTGCTTCCAAGGATCTCGTATCGTCCTTGCGCGCAGGACAAAGGTTGGAGAGACGGTTGAACCCCTCGAAGCACGAGGTCGGTGGTGGCGGGTGGGAGCCCAGCAAGAGAGAGGGTGCGAGAGGCCGGAGTGCAAGCCCGCCAAGAAGAGGGGGAAACAGTGGTGAGGACCGCTGGACGCGGAAATGAAAGTTGATATTGTGTCGGACATGTCTGCATGCATGGTCTCTACTCGGTGTGCAGTTGAACGCCTCCAATTTGGTACAGGGCCGGGTTGTTTTTTTAGGCCAAACGGCTTTGCGGTTGGTCGAAATATGTTCGAAAACGCACCTCCGAATTTTTATCCAGTGTTTCTTGGTGGCCAGTTTTCCCGGATTTTCGAACAAATATTTCAGTCTAATCTATGGTTTGAGCATTGCCCCGATCACCATCATGACACCTGGGAAGGAGATGGGCTTGTCGGTGCTATTAATTCTACTGTGCACGAATGTCATCCTCGAATCGTGCATCTGATACCAAGCCATGCTAATCTGACTCAGTGAATTGTCTCCGATTGCACGAGTTGCCCGGCTTGCCCATGGAGCCCTTTAGTAGAGCTTACGAGTATGTGGTGAAATCGTCCGCGGTCTTCGCAGGCGTGCGTCATTGCGAACAGGGCTGGGTGCGCTTTGCCCCTCTGCGTGTCTTTGCTTGGTCGTGTAGTATCGGAAGTATCGGAGGAGTTGAATTTTAGTCATCGATGCTGCTCAGGTTTCGTTTCTTGTAGGGCGATTGCACATTTTGTGGGAATTTTAGCTATATTTTTACATGTTTTAAGCAAGTCACAGTTATTATAGCTACATTTTCGGACAAACTGCTCGTGCAATTATCAGGTACAGAGCCTAATTACGTAGTCTAAATGAAATAGAATCATTCTACAACTTGAAGTGCAGCGGTTAGAAAGCTGAGTTTGGTTGTCCCCGTTGAACGTTGAACTGTACCACTTGCAAACCGGCAAAAGTGACGCAGTAGCCTACTAATCAGTCGTTTCGCCGCCTGGCCCGCGCACATCTCCGAGTCAGGGCCCATCCAGCTAGCTCACGCATGGAATTTCATGGTAAAGTGCATACAGCCTTCAAATCAATTGTCGACAATGTGCCTCGCGCGAGGTACTCGTTGCCTGAAATGGCAAACCGAATCGGGGTTAATCTAAAAGTTTTGCTGGAAAAAGCCCGAAGTGCGCCGCCGCACCGCACTGACATAGATTACCAAATCAGGCGGTGTGCACATACTGCGTCACCATCAAGAGGACTGGCCTGCCCCGACCGAGTTTGCGTTACATGAACCAAAATGATCCGAAACTGGGTAAGCGAATGGTTTTATGCAAAGTTATTATGCAGGAGGGAACTTTCTACGGCGAGTTCTGATCAGTGGCAATCTCAATTCCATATTGCCACGATGTAAGCAGATGCCAAGACCAAACGAGTTCGGTACTCGCTCAGGCCGAAAAGCCGTTGCCAACAAATAATCAAACTGGGCTCCATGACATCAAACCAAGCATCCATAGCACTCATCATGACCACTGCCCGACAACAGGCTTGGCCACTGAACAAGAAAGCTGCGGATGGATCAACAGGATTACAAAGGATTATAGTTTGCAAACATACCGGTCGACCAGGTGGCGTAGAATTTTCCCAGAGAAAGAGAGTGACCGTACGCGTGCATATGATTCTACGTATATGATTCTCGGGTGCGGCAAGCCGAGTAGCTGAACCAGATTGCGTCACAGTTACGAGCGCTGTCAATCTGAGGGTACTCACTTGACGAGAAGAACACAGCTCACCTTATTCACCATGACGGCGACACAAAGCGTTACACATGTTCCGGGCCCATTTAGTATTAACAGGTCCGCAAAGGGTGTCCCAAATGCGTCTTTCCTGAGTAGCGGTGATATCGTTACTAGATATATGCAAGCCAAGACAGAACGCATGAACGTAGGAAGAACGGTCCGTATGGGCTGGTGCACACGCCGAGCGCGGGGAATCACCAATATCTTGTAGTCCTTCCGGTTATCGGGTCCCTGAAAACGCCATGAGGACGCTGAAACGAATTGAAACGGATGACGTGAACTAACGGTGATAGGGAGGCTGCAGGACACTTTGGAATGTTCCAAGGAGACGGCCTTACTCGCGCTCAGCGTGTCACCCTCGCTAACGATGTAAATCCGTGGCGAATAGCGGGAGAAGTCCAAGCCTGATGTCAACGTCAGTGCTTCGCTAGTATGCCCACCTATGATTCACATAAGTTGGTGAGAATGCAACACTGACAACTTGAAGGGCTGTCAGACAAACCTGATCCGAGCAAGACAGCCAAGACGCATTTTTCGCCATCTTTTCGCTTTCGTGGCTTTGATGATGGGTTGGACAACACCACATATATTCTAGCTAGCAGCAGAAGAACGAGGACCGCGACAGTTTGAAGGAACATATCCTAGTGATTATGGACGGTGCTTGCCCGTAAAGTTAGATGGACGTCGACGAGTCTAACGGTGCAGAGATAAACTTACGAGGCCCTGAGGTACTCACAGAGGGTGGACTCCACGTTCAGAGACAGATGTGGCCAGCAACGTGGGTGGGAACATGCCAAGGACGCGAACGACGTCGCGTCGTCTTCTACTGTCAATCTTCTTCGGTTTGGCGTTGTCCGCGGCATGGATCCACAGCTCGTGCGTGAATTACGAAACTCGATCAGAGACTGCTCAGAGAGAGGCCTCGTTGTTGCTGGTAAATGGTACATCGCTGCACTCCATCGCACGAACCTAACATTGAAAGCACATCATGCATTAGGTCTGCCGAGCTTTATCTTTCAATACCGCAACACAAACGAGACGCCCTTGTTGCTGATCCAAGAACCGGATTCTCGACCTCAACACCCGCACGCGCGCACTCACATCGCCCTTCGCTTGCATTTGCCGCCTCACCAGCTCCAGCTGCTGGATCGGCTCTCGTACTCGGGGGTCACAAAATCTCATCTGAGTTATCCGCGAACCAAGAGCGTGAAGCTGAGCTTGAGCTGGCCGAGGAAGCTACTCTTCTTGCGGCCCAGTCGTATGTTACGTCCAAAGACTTGAGCAGGGCAGTACACGTGCTACGCGATTGTCGAAGTGTCAAAGGGCAGTTTTTATCTATATACTGCCAATTTCTGGTAGGTACAGCTAACATATTCTGCATAAACTGATGAATGACACGTGAACGAAGATCAGCGAGAAGAAGACAGAGAGAGATTGGTATAAACACTACAGTAAGTTGAAGTCTACAGGCAGACCCCCAAATATCGTATCGCTTGTTGACGTTGCCGCGTCTAGACATTCGGGGACATCCCCCCATCCCTTTCAACCGATCCTTACTGTACCATCTCGAGGCCGTCAAGAATGCTGTCGATCCCTGGCTGCTGTTCCTGTACGGGCTACTTCCTTGTTTTACGACTTTGCGACCGGCCTCATGCCTACAATTTGATAGGAAAGGCCTTTTCCTCTCGCGCCTCAGCAGAAGAGAAGAAGCGATCGAGAGTATCATCTTGTCCATCAGCGGGTATCCATGGAATTGGTCCGCATGGGCCCTGCTGGGACGGTGTATCGGAGACGGAGAAGAGGTTAGCCAATTCATCCCATTATTCAAGGGCACGACTGATTCTTGTAGTTGTCATCTTTGTTACCACTCCTCCCTCTACCTCCAAGTCATCCTCTCGTGCAGTTTTTCCAGATCAAAACGACGAACGAGCTAAACAGTCCAGCGGAGAGCGAGTTGGTAATGTGTGATCGTCTTCTGGGTGAGGACTTCTTCCGAGGAAGCCCATGGGTGATGAGTCTGCGCGCTTGCGTGCTGTATCACTTACACGGTCAGCAGACTGCATTTATTATTTTGCCTGGTAATCGACTCATGCGCAGCTGCCCAAAGACTTTGGACAAGCGGAAAAGCAGTTTGAAAAAATTCTTGCCGTCGCCCCCTACCGAGTTGATGATATTGACGTGTATTCGAACATTCTTTACGTAACTGAAAACCGTTTAAAGCTTTCCCGTCTTGCTCACGAATTCCTTGAACTCGACAAAGATCGGCCTGAAGTATGCTGTCTTGTTGGTAAGCGATATTTTCCTCACCGCCAACCTGAGACCACGGGTTGATAAGACTGCCTTAGGGAACCATTATTCACTTCGCGCCGAGCACGAGAAGGCAGTAAGATATTTCAGACGCGCAACTGAACTAGATCGGACATATCTGTCAGCTTGGACACTCATGGGCCATGAATATGTTGAAATGAAAAACTCGCATGCGGCAATCGAGGCTTATCGACGTGCGGTCGGTAGGTGTTGATATCTTTGAAGATGATCATAAAAAAACGCCGACTGTACGCCTTGTAGATGTTAACAGGAAGGATTACAGAGCGTGGTATGGTCTTGGTCAGGCTTACGAACTACTGAGCATGCACCAATATGCCCTCTACTATTATCAGCGAGCTACAGCTCTTCGGTGAGCACTTGTCAAAGCGCTTTGTCTCCCTGATCTCACAAGCTGCAGCCCATACGACGTGCGCCTGTGGCAAGCTCAAGCATCTTGCTACGAAGAAATTGGGAGGTAAGGAGTCGCTGTTTATGTGGAGTACGACACATGCTGATCTTTTCCGTGGTAGAACGAGAGATGCTGTGGAATGCCTCAAGCGTGCATTGCTAGGTGCTGATGCTCGAGAAACGACGATAAACTTGAAACTGGCAAGGCTGTGCGAGGAGTTGGAGGAGCCCGCCGAAGCTGTCGCGTATCACCAGAGGGTGGTCGAGATTTGTCGCGCCGAAGGTGGGTCGATAGTTTCTGTATTGACGTGCGCTCACGCGACACAGAGCGCCCAGTGCAGGACTACGCCAAGTCTAGCATCCATGTTGCTCGTCACCAGATGATGACTGGCGGTGATTTATCGCTGGCGAAGGAATACCTGGAACGGGTTGCGAGCAGCAATGCTGAGGAGGTCACTCAAGCGGCAGATTTATTGAAGAAATTAAAGTCTGTACTACTCGTACGACAGCCTGCGTAATAGTAAAGCCAGCCCTAAAGGGACGGATGGTGGGCGTCATTCACGCGGTCACGGGGATTGTCACCAGGCAAAGCATACCAAACATAACAGAGTCAAGGAAATGTTCAATCCGCAAGGCTCGTTTTCTGTCCAAAGCTTTCCTCTAAATCATGTCGAACACTCGTCCAAAGCCCTCTCATCGTCATCTAGCGTTCATGACTCACAAAATCCCTTCAATTCCTATCAATCCGCTGTCGCAGGACCGTCGTCCACAAAGTCTACCACTTCTCTTGCTTCCCCTGATGATTCGAATGCCAATCTAGTTGCCTATCCGAAAGATAGGTCAGAGGAAGAGCTTCAAGTCATTCAGCAAACTGCGGCGGGGTGCGTAGAACGCTGATATAATCGGACTCTCCTTAATCTATGCCTCTCTAGCTTTGCAGCCTGTCTTGCAGCTGACCATGCTGCAGTCCTACATCCAGACGTGGATACACCTTTCACGGACGTAGCCGACGCGGTCAATAGGCTTTTGCCATATCATGTCTTCCAGCAGCCCGACGAGGATTTGAATTTACTCCTGAACCGCAAGCGTTCAAAGGGCAAAGAAAAGGCAAGACATCACGAAATCCGACAGGAAATAGAGGGTGAGACAAAGTTTGTTGACCCGAATCGTCGACTCTGATTTCGTCAATCTTCAGAAACGCGGTTCGCAATGGACTGCCATAGACGGCTTAAAAGGCTTGAAGACCGACTCTACCGCACTAAAATCAAAACGGGGACAGTGAGTAGACGTCTTTTTGTACATTACGTCACGCTTCCACAAAAATCACAGCGCTCCTCCCCTGATGGGCAAGCATATGTGCTCGCACAGTCAATTCTCGAGGTCGAGAGGTCCGAAACAGCTGCAGTCAGCTCCGAATTACGGAATGCAAGGAACGAGCTAGACGCAACACAACGTGAAAAACGGGTTGCGTCAACTGGCACTTCTGCGCACCCAACTATCACGACATTCCGACCGACATACTACACTCAAACGACACCTTCCCAATACTATCGTACATACTCCTATGCTTATACACAGCAGTACAACACCGCCGCGCAAGGCACCTCTGCGTTCTACTCTATCCCGTCGGCCATGCCCCAGACGACTGCTGGTGCCGCTAGCTACACCCCATCAACGAGTCCTATACCTGTGCAACTACCTGTCACCTCCCTATCAGCTTTGCACGCACTCGGAATAGTGCCCGTTCCAGCGGCATCCGTGCCACCCCCTGATCAACCCCAACCGGCTGCAGTTCTCAAGGGGTCGACGTCCAATGGCACGATGTTGAGTTTGGAGATTAATGTCTCGCTGCTCCAGTCGGCACAAATGAGTGGCTTGGCGATTTTGCTGAACTCAATAATGTCACGGGGCACGGGAACGGGACAGGCCAGTGCTACGAATTCGGATCTGCCCGCAGCTGGACAGTCTCTTCAAAACGGTATTACCTCTGCGGCCGCTCATGGCGTGCCTATCACCACCCAGAAAGAGAGGGGTGGGACGGGATAATAGACATTATCATGATCCGTTGTGTTTCACGGAACTCTAATCAAGATGGAATTACTTAATCTGGGAGCTCATTGCTCCAGTCTCGAGTTTGACTAAGCTTGCATGCCAAGCTACCAAGAGTTCTGACATTTCCACCAAGTCACCAAAAAATCAATTATAAGAGGTAAATCCCCACACCAGCATGACAGATCCCGGACCCGCCCACTCGGATCGGGTTCCCCCCGAGGAGTTAGTTGGTCTCGCACCCAACTTATATATATTAACTGGGTACGCAGTCGTTGCTTATCTGGTCCAGGCTTGTGCTGTGGAAACAAGAATTACACCAGGGAACGAGCGTATCGAGGCTCAGCTATCGACAAGCATTTCAAGCATATGCTTGTTCGTTTCATCGGATCGTTGGTGTCACTTGATGTAATACCCCCGAGACTTGATCATTATCTCAGGGCCGTTATCTTTGTGGGTTGCTCGCCTATCGATTCGGAAATCGCAGCCGAACCTAGGTGGCTTGTCCACTGACCAAGGTTGGAATCACATCCAGTTCACAAGAGCCATAGAGCGGAATACGCTACACTGCTTTTTTTGGGAATATCTATTGACAGGATGGAGCAACACACCGTCAACCACCAGGCACGATACAAGGCACGCACCGATAATCCTTTTTGGCGCAGTCAATCAGACCACATCGATGCAAGGTTTTCCCTCAGTTCCCAAGACTATCAGATTCGAAATCAGTGCTTAACAGTTTTAGACCAAACCTTGAGAACGTACCTATCGAATAACGTCCTCAACTCCGGCATATCCCGGCGCTTCTTTCTGCTTCGCCTTCCTCTTCCTGAGAAACTGAATTAAGTCCAGGCGCTGCATGATTTTCTGTATACAGAGCCTGGTGATGAATTCGAGAGGTGTAAAACAGTTGCGCTAACCAGCACGACGACAAAAATATGGCTAATCTGACCATGTCTTCCTTGGAAGGTTGGCAAGGCTGGGCAAGTTCCAGCCAGGAGCGATCGTCGGACCGTCTTCACGCCGAGAATGACCCATGCGATATGCGAAGTCTGCCGCTGCGCAGCAAGAACGCTGGGTGTTACGTGAAGAACCCACGGGCGCCGACCAAGCGCCGACGTTCGATGGGTGTCAACAAAATACGCAGAGAATAGATAGCACAGAAGCAAGGTAGCTTTGTGTGGCATGCTGATCGCTCTGCCCGCTAAGCTCTCTATAGTCCGAGGGCTTGTAGCCGAGGGGGGAGAAATATTAAGACCAATAGAAATAGAGTGACGATAGAGATTGACACAAGGATGGGCGCTGTTCCTCGCAACTTCGCCGAGAACTAGACATGCTGAGTCCCTTGTACAGTCCTGGCCGTGTTTTGAAAGCGGCAAGTTGTATGGTGCACGAATATCGAAGCACTGAGACCCGTGGGGCGGTAGTGCGCCAGTAAGTGTTGCCGAGATTGCAAGCAAGATCGCAAAAAAAACAAGCAATAGCATGTCGGTGGGGGTAGCCGTGTCGTCTGGAACAGATGAAAACAAGATAGGTGAGATACTACCAGCCACGGCAGCCGCAACCCGGGAACCACTGACTCCACTCCCAAATATTTCGAGAGTTGTCACGCCAAGTATCTTGAGTACCCAACCAGTCCCTGTCAACCATCAAATCCAGACTATTGGCGCTGTTTCCCTTGCGGTGGGTACAGTATACCCATATCAAGGACAGCCCTTTCATGTTTCAACATAAACATTGGTTAATTGTTATAGTTTCATGATAATTTTCTTACCCTTCATAATTTCGATTCTGGCTAACACGAGTGGACTTGACATCGGTACTTTCATTATTTAGCAAACCTGTATGAGAAGTTATTCTTGCATCCATGAATCTAGCCTGAACCGCATTTTGTTTTTTTCCCGTTAGAGCAGATCTACTGGGAGATCACGATCATGTCGGGAGCTGTCCAGAGCAATGTCAACATACCAGAAGCAGGCCAGAACGCGATGAGAGTGCTAGGAATCGTCTGGGATGCACAGTGATTCCAGAAAAGGCTGCACGAGTAGGGGCGCCGGCAAAGACGCCCAGCGTGAAGATCCCCAAGGTGATCTGTGGAACAATGGAGGTGGTACGGATCGGCGCGATGTCGGAGGTATCGCGGCGGGCTGAAATGACAAGGTGTGATGCACGGCGGATGTGCGAGACTAGTCGAGAGGAATCACAGTAGAGACATCGAGGGGTGCAAGGGGGCTCCAGAGCAGCTCCAGAGTGTTTGACAAGATGTAGTAGGTGGCACAACGGGCGACGCCAATCGCAAGTCATGGCGACCTGCACTGAATTCGGTGGCTGGGGATGCGGGCAAGTCGGCACCACCGATACATGCGCAAGACCACGGAACACATACCTGAGCCAACCATATCACATACTGAATGTTCAAAATACCGTCAAATAATCAACCCACCTCGTCGACAAGGTGAACTCAAGACGAAGCCTAGACGAGTCAGTTGAGTGAGTGCCATTAAATGCACACCTTGTCGTATTGTCACATCAGCCCATAACTAATCTGGACGGTGGGGTGGTAGAGGTCCGCCCATTGATAATGGGAGTGACACTGAGGCCCGGCCCGAAGCAAGCACAGTACGTATTTGTAAGTTGCTGAGGCCGACACATGTTCTCCCTTTCTTTTGACCCCATTCAAGGGGTAGCGTTCGAACTCTTTTACAGCTACTCTTCTAAACAAGATGTCTCTACCGGTCTTGGACGCTGAGCCTTGCACTGTACTTTTGAAATACTTTTAGTCGCACAACAATCGAACTCTAGGCATATGCTTGTTCGTTTGGTCCCCCCACGTCTCGATCGATGCAACATTCATGTCTTAACACCCTAAGTTATCTTCGTAAATCCCTCGCACATTTGGAAATCAAATCTCGAACCTTGAACCTTGCTCACGAGCGAGGTATGCTTATCACAACCAAGGTCCAAGGCTAGAATCACACCCATTTCGCAAGACTTCCACAGCAGAACACACCAGCCATACTCCCAAACTTTGGAAATACTTATCAAGAGAATGCACCAGTCAGGCAACCCAACGTCGTCAACCACCAGGCACGATACAAAGCATTCCAGCCCTCCTCGTCGATGATCCTTTTCGCGCAGTCAACCAGACCAATGTAAGGTTCCCGTTCAGTTCTCAGACTATCAGATTTGAGTTCAGTGCTTGATAGTTCTTGACTAAACCTTGAGGAACGTACCCAATAACGTCCTCATCAACCCCAGCATATTCCGGCGCTTCTTCTGCATCACCTTCCTCTTCCTGAGAAACTGAATTAAATTCAGGCGCCGCATGATTTCGCTGTATCGCGAGCCTAATGGCAATGACTTCGAGAGGTGCAAGGACAACTGTGCTAGCCGCTGCAAGGACAAAGAATATGGCCAGTCTGACCACCGAGATGTCTTCCATCGTGGAAGGTACGCCAGACTGGGCAAATTCAGGAAGGAGCAAATGTCGGACGGTCCTCAGCCCAAGAACGATGTATGCGATATGCGATATCTGCGCCGCAAGAAGGCCGGGCGTTAGGTACAGGATCCACGGGCGCCGAAGTTCGGTGGGTGTCAACAAGATACGCAGAGAATAGATAGCATTGAGGTAAGGTAGCTTGTGCGGCGTGGTGATTGCTCTGTCATACTATGAGCCTCTGCTGTCCAAAGAGATGGAAGTTGACGAGAAAGAAATCGTACCGATCGGTTATGATTGTTTGAGGCAAAGAGATCAGCATGGCGAATAGACTGTAAGCCAACGTTCCCAGGACACCGGTCGATGGGGTACTGTAGGTCCCATGGCGAAGGTTACTATCGCTTAGGAAGACCAACAGAAATAGAGTGATGATGGAGGTTGACAAAAGAGTGGGCACTGATGTACTGTTAGTAGTTCCTCGTAATTCGCCGAGAACTAAACACACTGAGTCCCTTGTACAATCCTGGCCATCCCTGTTGACAACAGGTTTTATGGTGCACGAATATCAAGGCAGAGTAGTAAAGCGCACCTCAATTCTGTAGACCCTCACCAACATGGCAATGAAGGAAGTGATAACTGGGCCGGTATGTGGTTGTACACCACCCTCTGGATCGAGTTGGAGACCCTTGGGGTTGTAGTGAGCCCTAAACCTGACGAGGGCACCAGTAAGCGGTACTAGGATCACCAGCGAGATTGCAAGCGACCCCACTAGCAATAGCGCATCGATGAAAGAAAGCATGTCGTCTGACGGAGGAGAGATAGAACCAGCCACGCAAGCGCGCTGCGCACACTGCTATTCCGAGGGCTGTCACGGCAAGTCCCTTGAGCTGGGTAACTGCCGAAACCGTCGCACCTCTCTTGAACCCGAACCACCACCACCACCACCACCCCATCCCTCCCCCAGCACACGACACTCCCTGCCACATAAAATCTAGGCTATTGACGTTCTTTCGCTTTCGACAAGCTCGCTATACCCACCTCAAGGTTAGCCCTTCCATGTTAGCATTGCACTCCAATGTTCAGCACATGTTTCGAATAATGTTATTTTTCATCCCTCTGTGAATGTTACTTGCCGTTTTTAAATTTTTGTTTTTGCCCTCGAATAGACTCAACATCGGCACTTTTCATTGTCTAACAGACCTGTACAAGGAGTGATTCTTGCGTCCATGAAGCTGGCTTGACCTACATCCCATTTTTCCCCCGTTGAAGCAGACTCCTGGGAGATTGGCCTCACATTCAATATTCGGTGTTTCCCACCATATATATAATACAAGAGCGCTCAGTCAGGTATGAAACAGGCCTGACCTTCAACCACGCATCTATCTGAATCCTGGTGCGCTGAAGAGAGCGGTCGGGCAGAAGTGCGCTCGAGTCTGCCCTTTCCCTTCAACTTCTTTTCCGCATCGTGCCGATCTATACATCCGCTCCCCACTCACATTAATATTTGCGTCGGTGCGTCTGCTAGTCTAGCATTGGAAGACTCACTACGCCTGATCTACTGTTTCTGGCCGTTATGGAAAATCTGCATGGTACAACTTCTTATCGTCAAACACCGACATGTCGCAGGTCATTTGATCAGTACATCTACATGGATTGTTTGAACAGATGATATAGAGTTGTTGTCTCCTTGGCGTGCATAGTGCGTCCTATGTTCTTCCCAGTTGGACCAATGTCACTTTCTCTTTTATATCCCCCCGCGGCAACATTGCTTTCGAAACTTGGCCGAGGCTACATCGTCTTAGATGGCCACTATCCGCACCATCTCCCTCGCCAGTGGTTACACCATCACCATTCTGACTGCCCCCACCTTACATGGGCGAGCCGTGCGCCACGACAATGCTTTCTTTATCTCGTGTATCCCGCCCACTGTGGCGAGTACTCGCTGGTGATCGCAGTCCTCGACCTTCGTCCCTGCACAATCTACTCTCTCTCTTGGGTACCCGTACACCGGAAGTACCTCTCGTCTACCGAGCTTGTTCCCCGTCCACTCGGCCATCCAGGGGCTCCCTACCCTTTCTGTACAGTTTTTATTCCTCGTGTACAGTATATAGAGAAAATACAGTTTTCGTTTGCCACATGCATTGACTCTCCGACGTCCTGAGTGTTGCGACCTTCGCCTCGTCTGTCTCCCTGTCTCTCACCACACTTAAGCGGAGGTGGAGGTCTTCCCCCTTACTTCGTACATCGTTCGCATATCCCTTCCCTGTGTTCATGTCTATGGAAGGTGACACCGAAACCAATAGAGTTAGTTGTGTTCGAGTCGAGTTTTCATTTGTTTTCTCACAAAGCGCCCGTTGCGTCCCCAGAAAGCTGCCCTGGATAGACTAAGATTCCGCAAAACGACACGTCAGGATACCTTCGAGTACGATTCCTCACAGCCCGTGGCCGCCAACAACCCAGCGCTCTTGTTCAGTGCCCCGCCTCCGCAGTCCAGAGATGCGTCGGCTTCCACTCACTGCTACCCACCCTCCACGCCATCGACTAGTCATGGCACCGTTCTCGTTCCTAATTCCAGTCCAGAAACCAACTACCAGTCCTATCCATCCTATCAGCAGCAGAACACACACGACGTGCTGTCGATGGCCGGGCCAAGTCATTACAGCCCATGGAGCCAACCCGCTCAACCTCACCACCCAGACCCCCTCTCCGCCTCTAGCGAGTTTGTGAACGGTGGCAGAGCAGTTTACGCGTCATTCACGCGTAGTTATGGTGGAGACACACGAAGGTTATCAGAGGTGGATGGCTACGCGGAAGATGGACCCCCCAGAAAGCGTATGAATCGCGGAGGTCCCG
>JBBPRU010000016.1:0-29313 GCA_038093245.1 Boletus holoroseus
CGCCTCTGCCAAACTCGTCTGCACCGCACGGACTCATCACCTCGGATCTCACTCGCGGTAAGGCGGACTTGCTCTCTTCCGTCACAAATGGGATCCTGACGTGAACCCCGAGAATGCTGTGACACTTGTTCGATTCTTATATCCTCCTCTCCAGGCCATGTTATCTCCCCGTCGTCTCCCGCATCCTTGAGAATGTGTCAGGATTCAAAGTCGTCTCGCCAGCTTAGGCGTCGCTGTCCAACACCGCGCTCACCCCCCAAATCACCATCCGCCCCGTCCTATCACTCCATGGAGCAGGCTTGGCTAGCTTCACGCGTCATGCCACGCCGTAGGGGCTCATACCTCATGCCCGGCGCACAACGTCCCGTCAACGAGACGAACATCAAACTTGCCCTCACAATCGCTCAGGCGTGTCTTCCCGATTTGTTGTCTACATTATGGGCCTTGCATCCTGTTCGGACATCTCTCATGATGATTCTCCACATTGTCCGCGGCTCCTTTCCAGCATTCAGGGGTTATTCCCAAGCGATGATCGTTGACGAGGTAAGCCGGTCGGCAAATCGAACCGGAATTTTGATGCATTGACATCACCGCAGCTTCAGACGTTAATATCATCCAGATGTTTCTCGTGGTCGCGGCTCTTGAGATTGCTAGTTGCAGAAATATTCAGACGGGCCGCTGAAACGGCCGTTGATTCATTCGCGTATGTCCCGGACCACTTTCATGTCCGCCGACCGTTAATAGTCTTCCAAGCGCTTCAAATGAGAATATAGTCCACGAATCTGCCCGTTTTTTTGTCGAATATCAACAAATTGCACAGCGTCTACGTCTCGATATCCCGACCCTCTCGGATCCCATCGTACGAGACTGTCTTCAGGAATCCGATCTCTTCGTTCGCTCCTTCAACGGAATGGGTAGTTTTGGACTGCTCTCACCCTTCGATTTCATACAAATATTCGCCTTGATATCTGAATTGATCGCGCACCTCCTGGTGCTTTTGTCCCTGACGGGTGGTTCTGCCAACTTGGGAGCATTACTTCTATCCCTTCTCTCCACCTTATTCCCTCTGCTCTTGAATCGTTTTATCGGCGCTCAATCATCTCCAGAGGTAGTTTACACTCCAGACGAGGCTCGGAATGCGGAACGTCAAGAAAAATTACGGAATCTTGCATACAACGAGTCTCATCGTCCAGAGGTACTCCTCTTTGGCCTTGGTCCATGGGTCCTTCAATCTTGGACCAATGCTAGAAAGGCCATGTTGTATGACGGGCAGACTTCTCCTTCAAACCAGTTGACGTTATCTCAGCTACTGAACCAGATCAATATTTCCGATCTTCTATTTGCCCTTCAAAATGTGAGCATCCATGATGGATATTCAGTTGACATGTTTGTTTTGATCTTACTCGTCCGACAGCTTCCTCTTCTTCTCATGTTTCAATCATCTGCCTCACTTGGATCGTTGGCCCTATATCGGAGTTCAATCCAAGCTGTAGTCTTCGCCTTTGGAAACCTGTTGACGACAGCGCGTATGGCATTTCAGGGCATATTCCTGATGGGGGCTTTCTGTGCAGCCATGAATATCCATCCTGAGCTAGAGCCGATGGAAGAGGACGTCATAAGTTATGCGAGCTTGCCTTGCGGGATGAAAATCGAAGCAAGGTCTCTAACCTTATCAAGTATTCATGTGTCGAAACATGCTTATACTCCATCACAGGCACCTGTCGTACACTTACCCGGGAAGTAAGGATGCGTCACTGAAAGACGTCACTTTCAGCCTGGAGGCCGGAGAATGCCTTGCGATTGTTGGGTACAACGGATCAGGCAAGTTCCGGGCAGAAAACGTTTACTCGTTACTGAATTTGACCTGTTGGGGCTGAAACAGGCAAGTCCACGCTTGCAAAAGTCCTATTGCGAATTTTAGATTTCGACCACGGGGAGCTCCTAATCAACGGTGTTGACATTCGGCAGTTGTCGCCTACTGAGTACCATCGACATATTACAGCGGTTTTTCAAGACTTTTCAAAGTTCAACTCCACTGTTCGAGAGAATGTGGGATTGGGTTATGTTCAGAAGTTGCAGTCACATGCGGCCGTTTCCCATGCCATCCACCTTAGTGGGGCAGATGCCTTTGTGGATACCCTTCCCAACGGTTTGAAGACAAAGTTGGACAGTTCAGGATTCGATGCTATGCCCCCTGCATACCCAGGCACTCCGGGCTGCGGGATGTCCTCACGACAACATCATGGTCTATCAGGTGGCGAGGTATGTCGTGCTATGCTTACTCATCACAATAAGTGTCTGGCTTATTAACTTGATCTTACGGCAGTGGCAGAGAATAGCAATCTCTCGCGCTTTCATGCGAGCTGATCGACCGGAGGTTGACCTTTTGTTGTTCGATGAACCCGTAAGTGTCACGTTCACTGTACGCATGTCATAAGTCTGCATCGCTCACAGGCTTTGGCAGACATCATCACTGGACGCGCATGCCCAGAACAGAATTTTTGATACCATACACCGTATCTCAGGGTCCCCATTGGGCAACAAGACAAAAACAGTCATTTTCATTACCCACCGACTTTCCACCGCACGTCGTGCCGATAAGATCGCGATGATGGAACGAGGGGTACGTTCATAACGTCCAACTTCCTTCAGTCTCCTTCTTAGTATTAATGGCCGTGCCGTGGGTTTGTAGACGATAACAGAATTTGGTACCCACGAAGAACTGCTCAAGAAAGGTGGCTCGTATGCCGCGCTGTACAAGGCATCCATTTGAAGTGGATGATGTTCCTGTCAAACTTTACTGGAAAACGTCGTCAAATTCATTGGAATTCTCACATTCATATCAAGGCAATGCATCAAACATCACGAGTGTATTATTAGTGGGGCTTCACACTCGGCCACCGTATTTTAAACCATAGAAGATACAACCAAACGTAAACGTAGACCTAATCGTTCGTGGGGTGGTCCATGTACACTACCGTGGAATCATGAACATACGCATCAACATGTGCATTCTCTGCCGATTGAGACATGACGTTAGTTGGTGACGGGCCGCCGTGGATGCCCACCAATAAGCCAGCGTCACGGATGCCTTGGATGAGCGAGGGAACTTGGAGCTAGTGTACATAAAGTTGGTGAGCCTGAATGGAATGACAGAGGGCATTGCATATTACCAATAGCTCGGCATCGAGGAATACGCCCAAAAGGTTGTTCGCTTTAGCGAATTCGACACCCTCCGCCACACTCGAGTTGTACTGATCGTCGCCAGTATCGCGAAGGTCAGGGTTGAGCGGAGTTGACCCATGATCCTTGTTGACATGACCACATTTAGACGAAAAGAAGACCGGATCTATTCGAAGCCAGACGTGAGATGATGATGATGATGATCCGCAGTAATGGAATAGGAGGGATTACAATTTGGTTGCTTCCAATTCAGTGCAGCACAAACTCGGGGAGAAAAGGAAGTGAAGGCGATACGTCGACGTGCAAAGGCCCCGCCAAGAGACAGCGATGTTTGCCTGATCGTGCGAAAGACGGCGTTGACGCTCAAATTAAGATCAAGGTGGCGCCTGATGTGCTGACTTGGGGAAAGCGCCAATTCCAGTGTCAAGCCAAGATGAACAGGTAAAAGCTGCGAGATTGCATAAAATAGGAGTCTCTCACTGTATAGAGAGAGAGCGTCGTACCTGCATGAAGCGCGATAGCGGCAACATTATTTGCGGTAGAATTCTGTACCAATCCTGAATGGAAGTCACTCTGCGAATGAGTTGCTCTCCCCTATCAAGTCGATTGGCCAAAGCATCAAATTGAGCGAGAGTAACATCAGCAACGCCCAGATCATAGGATGATTCCGGTAGCAATTGCTCGCCATATAGCACCGGCTGATGATCTCGTGTGACCTGGACAACTGCATAGACGTAATTCCCAGATAGTGAAGATAGTGTGACTGTGTGCGAGGGAGAGGCGGGTGTCGAGTGAACTGATGGAGATGTGTGCGTAGAATCCATTGATTTAGGGGATTGACGCCACGGTGGTACTGTTTGAGAGCCAGGGTACAAGGAGCTACCCTGGGGGAGAGTCAGGGATTTCCAATAGGTTTCGACGGCTCCTCCGACTTCCAGGGTAATGCCCTGGAATGGGGTAATGACATGGGCAGAGAAACTAACCTGAATATGAACATCAGTCTCTTTATGGCGGAGAACCACTAGGGTGCATACCTCGCCAATGCTGTGCAGACGATGATCCAGGATGGATAATGTGGTGAAACTACCATCAAGAGAATGGAAGCTGAACGGATGAGCCACAGCACGACCGATTGTTTTGGTACCAAAGTTAGGGTAGATCGAAAATTCCAACGTAAGGTCTTTCAAGTTAGATGCCTGGAACATAAATGTATCATAATTGTTTTTCTGCGGAAGCGCTATAGTGTATGGGGGAGCGTTGACTCCAGGACCCGCAGTGATGACCATTTTTAGTCGGTTTGGCGAAGGCAACGATACACTTTGAGCTAAAATCAAATCTGACAAGCGGGGATGAAATCTGATCGCCTTTCCGGACCACCGAGGATCAGGAGTAGGGGGCAACCCTACGGTGATTATCACCAAATAGTGTTTGTCGAGGTAGTTGTGGCCATAGACTCGGTGTGGCATTATGGGCGGAGGTAAAGATAGTGATGGGATGGAATCAGGGTCGTCGATTCGCATATCGCTCGCAGTCCGCGGAAGTGTAGGAATACGGTCGGAAGAAATGGTGGGGGATTCTTTGGGCATCGCTTCGAGAAGCAAGTCGACGCAAGCACGGTGACCGTACCACGCTGCATAGTGTATCGCTTGGTGGTCGAACTCGTCAGTTCGATCAACACGGGCTCCAGCTTGGAGAAGAATGTATAGGCACGAACTATGTCCATTGCGTGCAGCATGAAACAGTGGTGTCCACTCATGATACTTGTCCGGAAGATCCCATCCGTCTTGATCCAAGAGCAGCTTGCAAACATCCGCGTGGCCATCCCGAGCAGCGAGATGGATTGGAAACTCTCCGTTGCTATTGGGAATACTTTCTGCCCCTTCCTTTAGCAACAATGAGACGACGTCCGTGTACCCGTATTGACTTGCTAGAGATAGGGGCACCAGACAAGAATTTGGGGATGGTGACTGTAGGATGATGCACTGGTCGCATATCAAAACCTGCACACACTCAGTACTACCTCTGAGGGTTGCATATACAACAGGGCTGCAACTGTCCATGTCGAGTACGTGCGGCGCAACGCCAGCTTCCAAAAGTTGCTTGCAAACAGCCGCGTGGCCATGCATGGCCGCATAATGAAGAGCTGACCGACCATAGACGTCCAACTTTTCCCTCTGCGACCCCTTCTCAAGACACAGGTTCACAAGGCGCAAAGAACCCGCGGCCGCAGCCTCGTGGAGACATGTCCGCCCATTGATATCATCGATGAATCCAAAATCAAAGGGTACCTCGACACCGGTGAGGATAAGGTCTCCAAGCTCCGAAGGCGCGTCGACAATGACTTTCCAGAGCACCCGAGTGACATTAGCCTTTCCCCCGTCCTGGGAGCCGAGAATGTCGGAGTGGCGCACTAGATCTTTGATGGAGGCCTTGTCGGTGTTTTCCACCGCCTTTCGTAAATCGAGTTCAAACTCGCGGAATGGGCCAGAATACATATTCCGCTCGATGCTGAGCTGGAGGTCTAGGACATCTTGAGCAGCAGCCCCTTCGAATATGAGGCCAGTGGAGAGGTCGGTGAGGTCTAGGAGACTTGCGGCCACAATATCCGAGAAATCTGCGATGAGCTTCTTATGTGTAAGAAACTACAAGTAACGAAGGGATGCCAATCACCTGTCTGTTAAACACAGGCTGAACCTCAACTTGGCGAGCGAGGTAGAGTTCCTTGGTTGCGGAGCGTGAGCGTTTGTCCCACTTCTTGAGGATTTTGCGGAAACCCGTTGCATTGATCTCGACAAATTGCTGCATGCATAATGTGGGCGGTCATCCAGTACACAGGGTCACGATGATTACCTGCAGTTTGCCTAGATCCCTTTCGAGCAGACGGAATCCCTCTTCGACGGCAATCCACTCGACGTGATTCATCGCTGAACCATCTGTGGCATCCGGAAATCCTCTCAGAGCCGCAGAGCGACGCTTGGACAAGAGCGTTTCAAGACGCAACTTTAGCTCTGCTTCCTTTTGGAGGTAGAACGTATTGATCTAGATTGACACCAAGGTATCAGTTTCAAAGCGAGCAGCGACCGAGACTGAATTCGCGTACCTTTTCAAGCTCCCGCTCGAGCTTGAAGAAAAAGGCAGCCTTGTGAGCCTGGAAGTCAGCCCCTCGGTCGTTGTCCTGCCCGAGCGAAGAGAGGATGGGTAATTGGTTCGGATCATTGGGGGTGATATCACTTGGGGTGCCAGCTGTGGAAGATATCGCGATCGCTGGGCTGCCTGTCAAGTTCAGGAGATCTGCAGGTCGGACACCTAATGCCAAAGCAGCAGCCTCCGACGCAGGTCGATTAGCTGCTAGTGAAGAGATAATCTTCTTGAGGAACTTGTAGTCGAGATAATACGCAGACCATCCCGGGACCTGTTCGGACTGAATCTGCTTTCCGAACTAACAAAAGATGCGCCGATCGTTAGCACCACCATAGTCTATGATCCAGAGGGAAGGCTGACCTTCATACCACACGGATGCGAGATTCGGTGTGATGTATTGAAGCTGAGATGAGGTTGCTCTCCGGATGCAGCGTTCAGACCATGCTGGTGATTTCCAAAAAAAAGAAGAAAGAAAGAAAAAAAGAAATGACACTATGGAGACAGACAGTGCAACGAGTTGTCACGGAGTCGCTGACATTCTTGGCTGCCCCAATGCACGTGCGTCGTCGCAGATCCAGACGACGCAGCATGTGCGTGCATGTACTTCTACTCAGCTAACATTCGTTGACAAAGTAGATCCAGCCAAGCATAATCAATTAACCAAGGTGGAAATCGATAACGTCCAACATGCTCCACAGCTACCAAATCAGATTATAGATTGCGACCGCCGGTGGAACCTGTGAAACAAATTCGCTTGTGCCAATATTCAAACCAGCACCTTTCTCATCTGCCAAACCTTCGCAGGTAATAGCGTCACAGGGCATTTTCCATGTTGCTCGACATGGTCAAATGCACAACGGTAGCAAAAGACGTAACCGGACGGTAATGCAGTAGCGTTGTGTATGGTGTTTTGACACAATGGACAATGCCCAAACATCGTGCCATCCACGGGTATTCCGGAAGGGTGTGGTGGGAGCATCCGAGGAGGTGGGACGGCCAAACCGAGAGGAGATATCGACAAGGAACGTGCTGGAGACCCTGGAGAATACCACCATTCCAAAAACTTGATGAAGAAGATGGCTGTCGGCAAGAGAAGCCTGAAAGAGTCAAGCATCAATTTCGGCGTATTCATAAGAAGCTGGTAAAGCTGTTTCATGATCCCTCGCCGAACGTGAGGAGTAGCACCCTGTAGTACATCACTAGTCACAAGCTGCCAGCAGGAAATTAGCGTTGGGGTGAGGATATGCCGCGGATGTCACTCACGAAGTCGTCTGCACTCAACCGGCGTAAATCAACACCCATCCATGCTAACCATGGACGGTAGAAGGGAGTGCGTTCAAAGAGATACGCCACATTACAGGCAAGCAACCACAACTCAAACGAAGTGTTCACCCATGGGAAAATCTTTTTGTATGCTCGACGCCAACGCGCTGCTAGAGACTGTGATGTGTCCATGAGCATCGTCATCTTTTGGCACAGAAGTAACATACGTTGTCGGTAAGTGCTTGTATGCGACGACCGTCGCCAGCATCCTCTAATATGTCCGACGAAATGCCTCCTCCCAGTTGTTCATAGTAGTCATGGGTTTTGGCTCTGAGATACGGAATGGCGACCTGTGTACAGTCAAAAAATGCAGTATTGAATGAAACCAGTGAACAAACCAAGAAGAACAGCGATTGCCATGTTTCCTTGCCCCTGAGTTTTTCTGCCGCGGGCGCCCCACGAACAGCAGCAGCAGCTCTATCTGTAGATATCCAAGGGTGCCTACGTCTCTTCAGGCCATAAAAGTTCTCCGCAAAGGACGCATCTAGAGTCGTTTAGCAATGCTCTGATGCATAGCCGGAAGACTCACCATATTTGCGGAGATAATGTCGCTCGACGAAAAACATGATAATTGCATAGAATTCCTCATGGCGATTCACGATTTGAATGAGATATCGCGGATACTGCTGTGCGAAGACCTGAATCGTGGGGTTGAGATGAATAGCGAAGTCATAACGGAGTGGTGCTTACTGCCAAGACATACTTAAGTGCTGGTTGGAGGAGGTCTCTGAGCTGCTCTTGGGAAATAAGCTCGAAGAGGGAGGGCTTGAGAGGATCACCGCCTATATCGTGAAGGAACTGCATCGACGAGGACGCAGAGAAAGACCGATGTGTATCTCTATATAACGAGCACGTGATACCTTGAGTTTGGTCATGTGACCTCCTATCGCGGGGAATGAGACAAGTGTCAAGGATGTTGTTTGAATCAGGGACTGGTGCTAACGAGTGCTAGTATCCGAGCCGAGGCAAGGGTTTGTCGGGAGACGTGTTCACCAAAGTGATGCGACTGGGAATCGCTGGAGGCAGTTGAACGACGATTGTCCGACTTGATCATGCGAATGGTGTCAAATATCATCGGGGTTTGCCTCGTAGTAGTTAGTAGTCACCAAGTTTTGGAGCTGCTAGCCGATTGTGAAACCATCTTGAGTTGGAACTTGACGGCTTCCCGAAGTCGAGTCTTCGCCTTTCTTACTCCGCAACTTCAGGCGTGCGTCCAATGTTCTCATCGATACACGCAATGATACCTTCTGACGCCGACATTGCTAATCAAACGCTCAAGGAAGAGAGTAACTACCGTTTTTCATCTTTCTCAGCCACCGACGCGGTCACACTTGGTCTCTCCCTCCGCAAGCGCTTCCGCGGAAGCTCTCGGCATATGAAAGGCAAGGGCATGGTGATCTCAATACAGACCATTGCTGGGCACACACTCTTTGCGTGTACCGCAGGAGACTTGGGCCACCCTTCCGGGGAAGGTGATGTCAACCTAGACAGCTGGGCATGTTTAGAAAGCATGATTTCAGTCGTCAAGCGGACGAGCCACTCGAGCTACTACGTGGAGAAAGGCATGAGCGCTATGGGCAAGACGGCAAAGCAGATGGGTGTCGAAGGTGAATTCGCCGTTCACGGAGGAGGTCAGTGACTGTCCGCTCCAATGCGACGCCCAAATCTCATTTACTTCGCCATTCAGCGTTTCCAATATGGTTGGATGTGAGTATGACAGGTTCTGGTGCTTTCACGGTAACTCAATTCAGATCGACAGAACGCGCCATGTTGCCCTATTGCCGTGGCAGCCTGTTACTCAGGTTCAGGTCAGGAAGACCATAGAGTACGTTTCCCATTGTGGTGGTACACTTTCACTCATTGAGGGGCCAAACAGCTCATGTCGATAACCATTCGGGATTACTTGCAGAAAAAGCAGGGTCAATCAAGGCTTTCCATCTCCTCGTCAGTGCTGCAGACTGAAATGCCGGTCCCGACGCTGGCAAATCAAGAACACAGGGACAGCATTGCGGTAAGCTCATACAGCCAGTCAGAGGTTCGGTACGTTCACCAGGAGAAGGGTTGGGGCGGAGAATTGGCGTCGGAGCACATACGAGCGCAAACGCCATTCGAGGATGATCATGATACATGAACCATGTACGGTAGACGGAGACGCGAAGAATTAAGGAGTAGGGACATGGCATTAACTAGTCGACACAGGAAGGCAAAGCGGGGACAAAGCAACGTCACACTTGATCAGATGGGGTTTCTGCATCTTGTTGGTACGGTGTACTGAGTACTCGGATGGCCTCTGCAAAATAGGTGAGGAAGGCGAGGGCGGGGGAGAAGCGACGCACCGTGTTTAAGAAATATCTGGCGTTGGCCAGAAGGAGAAGATGGGTCCGAGTTGGGGTCGGGATCACGCAGTTCGTAGTTGGCCTCGACGTAAACTCTGGAGCCTTTGTTCAGTGTTCTGAGATAGTTATTCTGAGTGGGGTTGAAGGAGATGATGTGGTGCCAGGTGACGCCGTTTTCCAAGCGAGCTGGGAGACGTGTCCGATGTGAGGGTATGAGCAGATACAGAATAAAAACATACTGCCATCGGGATTCGGCGGTGGAGGGGGGAAGTTGGATGTTGCAACGGTGTATCTAAGGGGAGGGTAAGGGGCAACACTGGGAGAGAGAGAATGACTGACGAGACGTATTCCTTGTCGTTCTTGGTCGTACGGAGCTCTGGGTCTTTGCCTAGACGACCGACGAGGACGAGCTTCGCGAGGTCGTACGACCGGGCGGGGGTAGAAGAGAATGTCTGTTGGAGAGGTGGAGGAGAGAAACTCAAGCCAAAATACGAGCACCTACACGTCGTTGTGCACGCGAAAATGCGAGTCTTGTGGTTGCCCAGGACATTATAAGTTATAGTACTAGGAGGTAAGGAGTAGCAGAGCGACTTTTTGTGTGTTTGACCGTATTTGGAGCGCTCGATCTTGTGTACTGACGACGACGATCATTAAGCGCTAGTAGGCCCGGCAGATATGTCTCGACACAGACTCGTACGAAACATTGACATTCACGGTTCGTCCCATCTTATTATCAACCCGCATCTTTCTCTCTCACCGTCGCACCGTCAGCCGAGCTGGACGATGCTGCGTTCGACGATGACGCTGACGACATGACCGAAGAGCAACATGGTGCGTCTTCCCCTCGCCCGCCATCGTTTCCTCATCCGAGTCCATATGCAGCTCAGATGGTGTCCGGAATCGAACACATCAGAGCTGTAGTTGGCGACGAAGCTTCTTCCGGCCTTGATGACGCCATCATCGGGGACGCTCTTTGGCAATTCTACTTCGACATTGAGCAATCCATCGCTTGGTTATACGGTTCGTCAGCTATCCCTCATTTAACCCCCCTCTCTTACCTTCTTCAGAGGAACAGGAGCGCAGAGCTGCCGCAAGGGAGCGTAAAGGTAGGCCATCGTATCTCCTCTCCTTGTTAGCGTAGTTTTGCTTTTGCTACTTTTTCTTCATGATGTTACTCCCACCCGTTCTAAATCCCACTGGTGGTCCCGCTTCCGCCGAAAAGGAGATGAACCACAGCAAGGTGCATATCGCTGTCATCCCTACGTCCCTCCGTATTTCTTTACATCGTGGAAACTATATTTACTGTGTTCACTGCCCCATTTCCCAGCGCCACAAGATTCCACTGGTCCTGCGGGATACATTCCGGAAGACTTGGAGCGTCCACGCGTTCCTTTGATTGTCTTAGCACAACAAGGCCAATTTCAGCCTGATTACTATCCTGCGCCTCAATATCTCGATTATGATCAAGAGGTCGATCTAGATGATATATCTCTGGGTCTGATGTCTCCCGATCGCCATTCGCGTCTCAGTACGATAACGGAACTTACCGAGCGTACCGAGCCATCTCGCCACTGGCCTTCAAGACAACAGCTAGTGGCAATGAATAACCCCCGGGCATTGTCCTCAAGTGAGACGACTTCGTCCTATGGGAATGTCATTGGTGAGTTTCGTTGTAGGCATTTCACCGCAGCTCACTCATGGCATCACAGAGCACTCCTCGGACCCGCATCCAAACGATGGTTATCTATATCAACCCGTTGATCCAAATAGGATACCTCCTTCCCCATCTCCTTCAGCCGTGCAACGGCTCTCGAGCTACGACTCCGCACCATCTCTTCGCACGCCGGCGGAGTCAGAGGTTCAATCCGAACCATCAAAGTCTCCTCCACGCGTGCCTAGTATTCCAATGCCAGCAACGGACAACATCCCAGAAATCCCAGACTTTAAATCCAAGTCCAGCGAGAAGCCTCCTCCGCTACCCCCAAAGGACCTGCCACAACGTGTCCGACCTGGAAAACGCTCCAAGCTTGCAGAGCTGGCAAGCTCACGCGCCAGCACAATATCTAATTCCCGATCATCAGATTTGGAGACGACTTCTGTCGTCACATACCCGGCTCTGCGTCCGTCTGCTGAATCTCGGCTTTCGCTAGCTTCACGTGCCACAACCGTCAAGCCACTCCCATCAGAGGTTTCTGAGCAGTCCATGCCATCAGTCAAGACACCTCGCACCCCTGAGGAGCCGACATCCACGACTTCAGTTAAGCCGTCACCTTCCGTCAAGCCGCCATCTACTACAACCTCATCCATGTCTTCTCATGTGCGCAAGGCAATACAGACTGCTATGGATTTAGAAGCCCACGACCAGCGAGCAACGACAGGGAAGGAGGCGGATAACGTGTCCGACACCTCGGTCTCCACAGTCAGACCGGAGAGACATACCCTCTCGCCCCGCTCACACATTCCTACTGAATTGGATCTGGCGCCCAGTGAGCCAGATGCGAAAGCACGTCCTCAGTCCAAACTGGCAAAGCTTGCCCAGGCCAAGGCTAATTCCCACGCTCTTGTTCCGCGTGTTCCCGTGTCCCCTCCAAAGGGACTTCCCAAACCTCATACAGAGTATTTTACTCCTATAGCGAATGGGGCGACGGCAACGACTGCCATAACAACATCATACCAGTCTCTCCAGAGCCTCTCGACCACACAGGCGCTAGGACCTCTCTCATTAGTTCAGATGCCCAGTGCGGAAACCCGGTCATCGAAGCTGGCATTAAAGGTGAAAAAAGCACAAGCTAAATCACCATCCCATTCAAGTGCTACCGATGACGAAGGCTCACTCCCGTCTCCACCCCCACTCTTCTTGCCAAGTTCTACCCGTTCCCGTGCGTCACCCTCGGCCTTCGCTTCCTTGCTTCTCAATGATCCTCTAACGTCCCCCGAAGACAAGGACAAGGACAATAAACCGCTTAAGTACGGGAGAGAAGAGCTTAACCTTGTCGATATGTACCAGGCGTCACTCTCTCGAAGCAAATCAACACTTAGTCACGAACTAGAGCAATACAAGCGGAGCCGGGTAAAGCCTCCTACTTCCCCAGACCTGAGCGTGCGGTCTACTTCCTTCGCATTTGACGTTCCGAGTCCTGACGACATCGTATTCAACGCCCGCCGTGGAACCGCCTTGGCGCAGCGGCAGCGATGCGCTGGTTCACAGAGGTTCACTTGAATTCCTGCTCCTTCTAAAGTTTATCGCTCTGTATTTCATTCTGGTTTTATCGGCTGATATTAGTAGATGTACACTTAAATTGCTGTTGTTGTTTTTCAATGGAATGTTTTGTGCTGATTTTGATTCCTATGTTTCTCACTCCAGCCGCAAAGGAGCGCGACAAGGCGCAGAAAGCTGCTGCTCAAAAGAAGGTATCGCAGACACCATCTTCATCGGGTTATAGCACCCCAACTTCCCGGGCAATGTCACCTATTGGAACGCCCACAAAGTCGCCGAAGAAGGCAGGTGCCAGTTCCCAGCTGTCGAGGAAGTCGGGAGCGACCACCCCTGCCAGGACAAACAGCGGGGGATTAAATTATATGCTGCTTGATCTTTCAGCGGCAAATTTACAGCCTCGCGAAGACGACTCTCCTAAAGTGGATGAGCCCGTCCCCAGGATAGCAATGGAAAGGGAGAAGTTGTTAGAAGAAGCAAAAAGAGAGCTTCAGGCGTCCGGTCAAGGTGCAAAGAAGGGAGTTAGCTTGGTAGTCATCGGTACGTCGAGGGACGTGGTTTGACGCTTGTGTATCTTATTACTCTTCAAGGGCACGTTGATGCTGGCAAGTCAACATTGATGGGTCGACTGTTGTATGAACTTGGGCGTGTCAATGAAAAATCACGCTATACAAACGAGAGAGAGAGCAACAGGGCCGGGAAAGGTAGTTTCAGTTGGGCTTGGGAACTTGATGGGACAAAGGAAGAGAGAGAACGGTCTGTTGTCATTGATCATCCATGTCTGTTGATTGAATGCTTTCTATAGGGGGATCACCATGGACATCGCGATGCAGTCCCTCTCGACGGCACACCGACAGATAACGATCCTAGACGCCCCCGGGCACAAAGATTTTATTCCGAACATGATATCAGGGGCATCTCAAGCTGACTGCGCACTCCTCGTGGTCGATGCTGCGACGGGGGAATTTGAGGCAGGTTTCGAGCGTGGCGGACAGACTCGCGAGCATCTGATTCTTGTGCGAAGTCTCGGAGTGTCACAAGTGGTTGTTGCAGTGAACAAGTTGGATCAAGTGAGTTTTCATGTGAATAATGAACGCCACTGATAAACACAACTCTAGGTCAATTGGGAACAGGTTAGATATGAGGAAGTGTGCGAACATTTGAAGACGTTCTTTGCTCAGTCGGGGTTTCAGTCTTCGAAAACTAGTTTCGTACCAGTAGGCGCGATGCTTGGTGTGAACCTTGTGGAACGGAAAGCTCCTGAAGCGTCTGTACTGTCCCAATGGTATCGAGGACCAACCCTGGTGGATCTTCTAGGTACCCCTTGACCAATTCTGTTGTTACATTTTTTTAACCAAATATTTCCTAGATAAATTGGAACCCCCGGTGCGAGACATCGAATCACCTCTGCGACTGCCGATCTCGAACGTCTTCAAAGGACAAAGTTCTGGCATAGGAGTGACTGGTCGAATATGTCGCGGCATTGTTCAGGTTGGGGAACGACTGCGAGTTCTGCCTGGAGACGAGACCGCCGTCGTCAAATGTAAGGACGATACTCAAATATCATGACGTTTTCTCATGCTGCACTAGCAATCGATCTTGACGAAAGAAGTGTGCCTTGGGCCGCTACGGGATCCAACGCAACTCTCTACCTGACTACCATCGATCCTATCCATCTCAACATCGGCAGTGTCCTCTGTCCGCCAAACGACCTCGTTCCCCTTGCGACTTGTTTCAGTGCGCGGATAATCGTTTTCGATATTCAACTTCCGATCACCAGTGGTGCTTCGGTATGTGCACTCCGGCCGTACTACCAAGGAAAGTGTTCACAGGAAACGACTTGCTAGGTTGAACTGTTTCACCACTCCCGTGACGTCCCTGCAACGATTTCGAAGCTGATTGCAAGTATTGATCGAGCCACCGGTTCTGTGACCAGGAAGAACCCGCGGTATGCATAGCCCCCTCTTTGGATGTATCTGTGTCCTGGCTGAACATGACCACAGCGTCTTGACCAAGGGCATATCTGCTGAAATCGAGATCACTTTACGAGGCGATAGTCTTTCCGGTACTGGCGCCGTTCCAAGACCCATTCCGATTGAACCGTTCGCTGTGAACAAGGACATGGGACGCATTTTACTGAGACGGGGTGGCGAAACGATTGCTGCTGGTAGGTTCATCTATAGACCTCTCTCGCTCACAGACATGTTTAAACACGACAGGAATCACTTTGGAAATTCATCAATGAATTCACAGCCGAGAAAATGAAACCTATGCCACATGGATATGTACACGGTCTACGTGTTTACACCAGAAGTGCCCAAATCATGAATAACTTGCGGGTATAGTAAACTAAATCTAAGACGATAGTGATGCGATGGTGTGCATTATCTGACGTAAGAGAGTACATGATGGGTCATTATCTGGACGTAGGTATCCAATGTCTGAGATCCGATGGAATGAAATTGGCACCGGTGCGTTCAGAGGAAACACGAGAAGCATGCTTAGTGCTTATTCTTCTCTTTTCTCTCCCGTTTGTCATTGTCCTTGCCAAACATATGTTTGATTCTCACAAACAAGGACCGCCGCTTCTTAGGAGTCGGGGTACTCAAGGCGGGAGTGGATGAAGAGGTCTGGGCGACAGAAGCAGGTGCCGTAGCCTGCTGGCGGTGACCCTGCACCGCGGTTTCGAGTTCCACTTCGGGGTGTTTCGTGGTGGGTTCTAAGACTGCAGCAGGTGTCGGAGTGGGAGGGGCGTCAACATGATCGGAGAGTACGGGGGTGTCTTGCACACCCTGCGAGGAACGATTGGATTGAGATACTGTGGACTCTGATGGTGCAGATATGGCCTCTTTCGCAGTCTCAAGCACCGAAGGGGAAGTAGGACCCCCTCCTTTTGTGAATTGAATCGGTGCACGGCTCGCAAAGCTGTACGAATCGTGTACCTCTTCATTTCCATTGACTGGTGGAAGCGAAACAGAACCGTTATCGTTGATAGGGAGTATGGGGGTACCAGGTGAAGAGGGTGCCTGGTTGAACGTGGCAAGTTCCGCAGGTATGTTCGAAGCAGGAGGAACAGTTCCCTCTGTAGCTGTCGCCGTGTCCTTCGGACGGAAACAAGTTAATATTCGACTATGAGAGTAGGGCGACCCATACCAATTTGGACACGCTCACAGGGGTGTCGACGGAAGGCGCCGGACTAGGACCCTCCACGGAAATCTGCGGGATTGGAAATGGAAGCGACCGCCTGACCACGGCAGGTTCAGTCGGAGGAAGAAATTCGACAGCCGTCATCATAGTCTCGACGTTGCCACTCTGCGCGCCCTCAAGAGGGATGGACAAAGGCGCGGGTGGGTCGTGTGCGGCAGAGAACACAACTTGAGGCTTTTCGGGTGTTTGAAGGACATTGTTAGTGTTTCCGTGGCCGTCGTCCTCCTGAGGCCGATCGTCGCGACATTGCCAGCGGCCATCGACGATGAACTTGTACGTGACCCTTTGCCCCCATGGAACCTTCACTGTACCGAAAAACCCAGCGTCGCCTTTAACCAAATGAATGGAAGACGACCACTATAGAGCTAGGGGGTGAGCGGAACGCCAAAAAAAACAAGAGGGAGAGGATGCTGACCTGGTCGAATGTACCGGTCACAATCACGTCTGTTGGGTACGGAGATGGCCTGAACGGAAGCAATGAGGTGGCTAGGTATACGGCGTCAACATGCTCCTCACCAGCTGAATTCGAGGTCGTGAAGATCTCCAGCGCCCATTGCTTGGACGTCGCTGCAACCAAAACTGAACCGACCACACCAGGACTCAGCCAGTCGGAATTTATACGTACTTGAATTATTGCATTCCGTAATGACAACACGTGTAAGTAGGCTGGTCGCTTCTTTCTTTCCTGTTCCATTCTGCGGCAAGCCAACATACGTAGAACCTCACGCCTACAACGCGTTCATCGCTACATTACGGACTACCACGTTTGCTATCTCCTTATCGTACTCCAAGTTGAAACTTGCCTACTGCATCCCAGAGGGCACCGCCCGTTAATTCATTCCCCGCAAAACTGCCTTCCGACTCCTGCTTTTTCTTGCCCGCAGCAACTGCGAGCCTTGTTGGTCGGGTGGTGTAAAGCCCAGGAAACTCTTTGTAGATCCTTCTACTCCGTGCAAGTGCTCTTGGGAGCGACGTTCTGTTCCAGATGTGGCAGGTGTATACTGCTGAGTATCCGAGTCAAGGTAGGCAATCGGCATGGGGGATTCATATGCGGTGATACCGAGCTGTCGGCAGTAATACTGAGCAGCCGCATGGAATGCGGTTCTTCGTGCATTCATCAGCCCCCAGTCTCTGCGCCACGATGCGTGTGAGATACAAGTAGATCTGCGTCAGAAAGGAGACCAGACTCCAACACTTACTGCCACGTCCTGAAAGAAAAATCATTTATAGATAGCACCGACACTCCCTATTCAGCATACGTACGAGTTGTGAGGGATACAAATGGTGATCTCCAGATGACGCTGAAATGAAATGCTTTGTAGAATGATCGATGTTGTTGGTTGAAACCATCGGTTCTCTTCCGTTGCAAGCCAATCATTCAAGCGGGCCTCGAGCGCGTCCAGCTTCTCCAGGGGAGTACGCCAAGCGACTTGCATCGTGAGCAACTCAACCATTTTCTGAAGTAATAGTCAGTCGTGTATCGTGATGGACAAAACAGACACATGCATCACTCCGGCGAACATTTGTTCTAGACTCTTCTATCAGTGATACACTAAATCTATCAGCAGAGACTCACATAAATTTCGTGAAGAGCTGGCTGTTGAAGTAGTATGTCTCGGTGCCATCTGCTCGAATGAAAACTGTCTGAATGGTGAGGTGAATACACAAAGGAAGAACAACAGGAGTCTAGCAGCATACTGCAAACAATCCCATCTTCTTCACGATCAAGTTATCAGCTACGGGGACGTCAGCCCGACATCGTCGATTGTTATTGACAACATCTTACTGTCAATGAAACACCGATCACCCGTATCAAATGGGCTGAAAAAATGTCAGCAAGGGCAGAATCAAGTCAGATAGATGAACCTACTGCGTCACAAATAAGAATATTATAGCATCAAACATGTTACTGGCTGCATTTTTGAAGACAAAGCTGGCTGCAATCCCCAACGAATACACGCTGGTCAGCGATTGATCGACGTTGACACCAAACACGCTCAGCGAGATGAAAAACAATATGACAAAGGCGAACAACAACAATATTTGATCAAGTGTTCTGAGAGCTACCCCAACATCACGCATACTCCGCGACAGGAATCGCCGTTCCTTGTAGATGCGTAGGATGGTGGCCTTGAGCTCAGATCGTGAAATATCACCGTTGTTGTCTTTATCAAAAACGCGAAAAGCTTCTTGAGCTTCTCCTGGAGTAGCAAATGCGGGCTGGAAGTCTGCTGATGTCAGATAGGTCCTGCGGCGGTCACGAAACGTCTTGTAAATAGCCCGGGCTAGACGCTATAACAAGCAAGATTAGCCGTCATACCTTCACGTAGATGAAATCCCGCTATACCTTTGCTTCATGGGCCGAGTTGACACTGAATATCAATCCATTCAGATCGTTGTCATTTCCCGTGATATTACGAGCATCGTGCAATACCGCCGACTTGATGACTCGCGCAGCTTGAATGGCTGGATTGTACTCTTCCTGTTGGTACATGTGCTGATCGACAGCACGCTTGCGTGAGGGTGGATATTCGTGGATTGTATTCTGTGCTTCATAAGATGGATTGAATGCTGGATGGCTCGTAGGTGTCCTTGAACCATCCAGTTCAAGCGAGTCTGGAGCAATGTCGTGAGTTGGTCTCTGCTTCCCTTTGCCTTTGTTGTCCTCGGCCTCTGTTTCATTACCCCCTTCGTAACCTTGGGAAATACTGTCACCACATTGACGGTGGTTGGAGTCTTTTTCGCTGAAGGGGTAGATGAAGCCAAGGTTGAATACCCCATGTCCACTGTTAAACCGGTTGTGGTGATGCCGAGTACGAGGTTTGTATTCGCGGAGTTTTTCGATGACGCGCAGACTGCCCTTGACTTCGTCGAGGCGCTCCTTATAAGCAGTCCGATAAAATGAGAAAGCTGCCAGGTGAGGTGAGTTTAACTTGGAAGTGTTGGAGAACTCTTTCATACCGATGGCATGAGATAACATCTT
This sequence comes from Boletus holoroseus, assembly GCA_038093245.1. Classification (NCBI taxonomy): domain Eukaryota; kingdom Fungi; phylum Basidiomycota; class Agaricomycetes; order Boletales; family Boletaceae; genus Boletus; species Boletus holoroseus. The sequence goes on from JBBPRU010000016.1 coordinate 19,388, forward strand.
TTGAGAGCATATCACAAGTGTCAAAAAGAACAGAAATCGAATAGTTTGAGCAACCTGTGGATGTCATTCGACTCTTCGTACCCAAAAAAGTCTGCTAGAACACTCACGCGATCGGTGTATGAAGCAAAACTGGTTTCATCATCACTGCTGTTATACAACTTGAATATGTTTTGGAACAAAATGATCCAACTGAGCCAGGCGCTAGCGGCGTACAACACAGGCTTGAAGGTATGTTTGACAGAATCATACAATTCGATGTGGGACTTGACCTTCTCAGAGACATGACCCCATGAAATGGATATCAAAATGCGGGTTATTGGAGGTACGATGTCTACGATCATTGCAAGGCCCCAGGATATGACGACATTGGCTGCCGCCCAAAAAAGCCAAGCCTCGACGTTTTGGTCCACATAGTGTCGGTAACTGGTGGGATGTGGTTTGTACCAAAGGAAGTGGACGAGTAGGGCAGGAGTCACCAGGATACCGGCGAGGAAGATCGAGCCAATCAAGGAGGAGAACAAGACGGTGAACAGGCTATAAGTGTGATGCCCTCAGTGACGTTTATGAGCACACGAGAAACGCACGAACCGCCAAACCGTCCAGCGTCTCGCTTTCAGATTCACCCCCATTTGTTTCTCGAACTTGGCTTCTTCGTCGGCCAGGTCCTCGTCACCGCTCCAGTCAAACTCGTCGTCGTCATGGTCGTCATCGTCTGTGCCTGCAAACGAAGGGGCGCGAGACTCGAGTTTTGGAGGAGTGTTGAAATATTGTGCTGAGGGTGCTTGATCAAGCTCCTCAGGGTAATGGACGGCCAGCCTCGCAGACTGTTTTTGAGAGTTATCTGAGCTCTGGCTGTTCTGCCTGATGTAGTCGACCTTCGCACGAGGCATTAGGACTTGCAGAGCGAATGGAGTTGGCTTGACGGTGTCGTCCTGCTCGTTGTCAGGTGGTCGCGAGAGGGTTGAGTGCAACTAACAGGTTGCCTGATCCTGCCACTCAACTTCCTACGGTCATTTCATCGTACACGCGCTTGGACCGCGTCGCCATCGAGTCTAATAGACTCTTACTAAGAGCATGTCTCGGAATCATACAACTGCAGCAATGACAAATGTTTGATGGAGTTACTTGCTCCACAAGCCCCTTTTAATGCAGAAAGGTACTGCGAACTTGATCTTATAGGGCTACCCTCTTCCATGATGAGTGCTGAGCACCCTGCCGATCCCAAGGCCGTCAAAAAGATTGAAAGGGACGTAGCAAAGGAGGCCCGAGCTGACGAGAAGGACTACAAGCATGCTTTGAAGGAGCTCAGGCGCACCGAAACGTCGGAAGCGAAGGCTTCAAAGGTGAGCCGATTTGAGTCGTGCCAAGGCTCCATGGTTGACTCTCGCCATTGCCAAGGCTGCTAGTAAAGCAGAGAAACATCTGAAAAGGATGGAAGACGAGGAACACAACACGATCAGATCGCTCCAGAAAGCTACACATAAGCATGACCAGGCCGTGACGAATCTACACACCGCACAGAGTGATGTTCAGGTGAGTTTCAGAGTATTTGGCTTTTCTCTGTGAATGAACTGTGACGCCCTTTTTTAGATTCAAAAACAACACGTTCAGAGGTTAAGGAACAACGCCGATACTCTGAAAGTTCGTACAGACGAGCTCTTCCACACCAAACGGGTCCGTGAGGTGTGTATGATCTTTCCCATCCGTTCAAATTTATCCGTCGACCAATGAGGTGTTTAGGAGGAGCGTAGCCACAAGCTGGCAAATCTTCATTCTCCATCTGATCCCACTCGTACCTCTGCCACGGGATGAGAAAGTGATGTCCCTTGGTCAGGAATGATCTCTGCGGGTGTCCTTTTGTATTATAGTCGTCCTATCGTTATACTTAACTTATAGTAATGCTCTAGTACATTTTCTTAGGCTCACTGTTCACGTGTGTTGATGACTAAGCATCGGACATGTTTTCCAATGGTCCGGACTGAGCATAGAGCACTCGAGCTCGCTGTTTCAAACGACGGTAAAGCATCGCTGAGTGCCGACGGATACGCTGACAACATATACGATCACAAGATCGTTCTCCGTCGCCGCCATGAACAAAAACCCATTTGTTCCCCAACCGACTTTTAATCCACCCCAACCACCTCTTCCTCCTGGCCCTCCTCCAGCAGGACCACCCCCGGACTACTCTGCGTATTGGACTGCAGCTGCTGCCCAGCACCAAGCTCAGCAGCCTTCAACTGCAGCCGCAGCAGTCGCTTACAACCCACAATGGAGCACTCCGCAACCCCAGAGACCACCTCCAGAACAAAGTGCATTGTACGCGAACTACGGTTATGGTGGTCAGAACATGCATTGGCAACAAAGGCAACAGCAGCAGCCGCAACAACAGCCGCAACATTATCAGCCAGTGCAACCGATGGCCCCACCCCCACCCCCACCTCAGCCCCAACCGCAGCCCCAGTATAATCCTTACCAAGCCTCTGTCGGCTTTCAGGCATATGTACCGCAACCCCCCCAACCTATCATATCACAGCCGACTTACCCACAACCACCTCAAACAATTGCTCCCCCTCAGCCATATTTTCCTCAACAACAACCGCAGCAGCCACAACAACCCCGACATAATCACGGAATACATCACACTCCCCCTCAGCATCTTCCCCCCGCGAAACGACAAAGATTTGATGGTCCCAGTGCAAATCATCACCATGGACAGCAACGTCAGCAGGGTCCACCTCAGCCACAGTTTCAACCTCCACCTACTCCCCAAAACCCCATGTACGGCCAAAACCAGAGTCAGCAGGGTGCTAATCAAGTACCTCTTGGTGGAAACAACCGCGGAGGTATGGGCGGTCGCGGTGGTTCTATGAGCTCAGGTCGGGGAAGAGGAGGATCCATGGGTGGCAACCGGGGTGGACTGAATGGTCAGCGTGGCGGCCGAGGCGGCACGTTTATGAATAGTGGCGGTGGCCGTGGCGGTCAGCAAGGTTCTTTGCGAGGTCACGGCTCACGAGGTGGTTTTGGCAACAAACAGGATTTCCATAATCGCAGAGGTGGGTCGTTTAATGCAGGACATCAACAGCACCATCAGGGAAATATGGGCAACACTGGTTTCCGTGGGAGGGGACAGGGCCATTCTGCAGGTCGTGCTGGGCGACAGGATGGTTCAAGTACTCAATCGGGCAATCGCGATACATTGTCTGGAAGTTTTGCGAGTAGTGGTAAGAAGGACGAGAATCGCCGCACTCTCACAGACTTTAAGATTGTGGGGCTCGAGATGCCCGAACTCGGATGGACGTGGGGCATACTTCCTTCTGCGGTCAAGCCTGAGGGCAAAGAGGGGGCTACTTCTCTCATTGACTCTTCACATGCTATTGTCAAGGAGGAATCGATACAGTCAAGTGATCTCTCCAGCGGGGAACGGGCTGACGCCGTACACAGGAGCGAGCATACCGTTCCAGATGCATCAGCAGCAGCTGACGTCAAGGCTGAGCCACCCGTTGGGGAGCAATCTTCACTCAGTTCTCCCCCACCATCCCGCATTCGCATTTATTTCCACACACCCGTCTCACCGGATGATTCGCATCCAATTCCGCACAATTCTTCTTACGCTTATGGGACCTCTCCCATGGATTCGCGCAAAGGCAAGCGCAAGAAACTTGAGGATGATGATGGTGATGCAGAAGAGGGCCGAGGGCGGCCGCCCCCGCCTCGCGGAAGCCAGATGAGCGATACCGCTAGTGTTGACTTGGATGGAATGGGTCGGGGTAGCGCTGCACCAAGTGTAGCGGAGACTGCTAGTGAAGGTGACTGGCTCATGGCTGCTATCACCGAGGACGATGGGGATACTCCTGACGTTGAGGCCGGCGCCCACGGGGAGCACGCTGGTGACGAGGATGACAACCAACTCCGTGTGAGTCGTGTTGAGGACCCCCACGTGGCAGTCAGTGAGTCGACCATACCTGGGCTTGGAGGCGATATTATCAATGGTGAGTTTCCGACGCTACGATGAATACTTCTAAATCTGGATGGAGGGTGTCCATCTGACCATCGGAGGCTTCACGCGGCTAACTCTTGCTCCTGAAGGCACCCTTATTGATGGACATGGAGCTGGTTCTGCTAGCGATGACTGTGCTGCTACTGCGATTCATGATACAAGGGATCATAACCGCATAGCAGCAGGCAATGACCCTGCTTCGGTCCCGTCCAACACGATTGCCAAAGATTGCACATCTGGTCCATCACAAGGACAGCCTAACGTTGTCCCCACGCCTGAAGAGGCCGTAGGGGCCGCTGCTCCGGAGGCCACAAAGCCTCTACATAGTGGGCTCAGCACTGAGAATGGGAGCGAGGCAGTGCTTAGTGGATGTTCATCTCTCATTGAACCGTCTCGTCTCGCTTCTCAATCTTCTTCGTCTCTCAATTCTTCATTTGATGTGTCGTCTAGTCGGGCTTCTGCACCCCCTCCCGCCACCGCTGCGCAATCTGATATGCCTCAAGTGGACAAGCAGTCTGCTGACCATGCAGGGCTCCTTGATGCACAGGGCCCCATAGCTGAAGGTGTGGCCGACGTCGCAAGGACCCTCACTGCCCCAAAGCCGTTGCAATCTCACCCTTCGTATGCCTCTACCATCGTAGATGACAGCCCAGATAATGGGTTATTCTCGCAGGAGGAAGAAACACTCGCACACGTCGACGAGTCAACTTTGCACGATGCCCAACCCGGCGAGAAAGCTGTTCATGATCTTGGTCATGAGAATGACCAAGAACACCTCCCGGAGCCACCCGCTTCGCCAACATCCAACACGCTACTATCAACATCGTCGGGCTCTACTTATGGCGAGTCGTCGCATCAACCAGTGACGTGGTCACCTAAAAAAGGGAAGACCCCTTCTGCAAATCGTATCTCGATATCATATGCTGCGGGCAGTAGACGATTGGTTGTGGATGCCGAAGTTGTCGAATATCTTCGCGTGTATAGAGCTGAAGGTCGGATTGAGGTGTATATGTCTCTCGACAAGGATGGTGGAGAGAGCATGAAAGGTGTATTGGTATGTGTGGTCCCTACATCTGGTCCATGGAGGTACCAACAACGTCCAGGTCGAAGGGCTTTCGGAGGCTACCAAATCGTACCTGCCTCTATCAACCATCCCGGAATCCTGTAGTACTGACGAGACGATACCTTCGTTCTCAAAAGTCTCGCTTCCATCCAAAGTACATCTCATCGTTTATCTCGACACAGACCGACCTTTGTCGGAGCCCAAGTGGGTGAAGTCCGGGGATGTGCAAGAGTGGTTGAAAAGCATGTTCGGACGCATGTTTTGGGTTGCCGGTGAGGCTGCGGACGGTTGGGAGAAGAAGATTGAGGTTGCAGATCCTGATCCGGTTTGTGCGATCCCCGTCGATTTTCACATTTTTCCAACCCTTCCACAGGCTCCTACAATCTGGACTGTTCTTGAGGGTTGGGCGGTCAACTCGCCAGTGGGAGTCCAGACTGAGCGCCAACGCTTCCTCAAGACGCACATGACCGAAGTTGACAATCTTTTGGAGATATTACTGAGGCTTGTCCGCGGAGAACGCGCAACGCCTTTTTCTCAAACTGCACCCGCCATATCTGCGCCAAGTATCTCGGGTCCTCTTCTGGCCGCGTTCTCCCAATCATCAGCACACGGAGCACAGCAAACTCACGTCTCCCTTGCTGTGCTCGCAATGTTTTACATGACCATCGAGTACGCACGAAAAGCGCGTGGTGAGAAGGGCAAGGCGGAAGCAGAGGAGAGGGTCGGTGAAATCATCAGATGCTTGCCGTCGCATTTGATATACAAAAGCCTGGATGGCATATTCAAGGAGTGGCGAGCTGAAAAGAAGGGAACGAATAGATTATCATAGTTTCTGTCGTCTGTTTTTCTGTTAATTATCCTGGTGTTGATCTCACGTGATGTGGGTAATCCGGATACCGATGAGGACGCGTCACCTGTAGTACTCGCCAATACACTCCATCACCCGCCATCATGGTTCGTTCACAATCCGATTCTCTCGTTTCGCGGTATACTCACCACCTACACAGTTCAGAAACACATACGACTCCGATAACACTGTTTTCTCGCCACAAGGTCGTCTCCACCAAGTCGAGTATGCGCTCGAAGCCGTGAAGCAAGGATCTGCAGCAGTCGGCTTGCGATCAAAGACACATGCCATACTATTGGCGTTGAAGGTGTGTATACTCGTGCCGTATTGCGAACACGCGCGTTGATGATTCCCGGCAGCGTTCTACGGGAGAACTGGCTTCATACCAACAGAAAATGTTCCGAATAGATGACCACGTCGGTATTGCAATCGCAGGACTCACGTCGGACGCGCGTGTTCTGAGGTAGGCCAACTTGTCTTTTGTACAATTGGTGTGCTGGATTCATAGCAACACTCTAGTAATTTCATGCGGCAGCAAGCTCTCAGTGAACACATGGTCTTCAATCGCCCGATGCCCGTAAACCGGCTCGTTTCTGCACTCGCCGACAGTGAGTCTGCATAGTGCCATTTTGAATGTCAACATCATCTTTTTGCATGGCTAGAGGCCCAGGTAAACACCCAAGAATACGGACGTCGGCCCTACGGTGTCGGTTTCCTTGTCATCGGACAAGACCAAACTGGACCCCACCTGTTTGAATTCTCACCTTCAGGAAACTCGTACGAGTACTTTGCCATGTCGATCGGTGCACGTTGCCAAAGTGCCAAGACGTATCTGGAGAAGCACCATGAGAGCTTTACTGATTGTTCGTCTCCTTGACCACCTGGCGTTATGATTTACTTACCCTTTGCAAGGTACTCTGGAAGAACTGGTCAAGCATGGCCTGCACGCGCTCCGGGAGACGCTCCAACAGGATAAAGAACTCAACATCAACAACACCTCGATTGGCATCATTGGTCCAGCCGGTCTCCATGAAAAGCCTACCTCTTCTCAACGTAAATTCCGCATTGTCGAGGGGGAAGCAGTGCATGTTTACTTGGAAAGCATGGATGTGAAAGCTCCGGCGGATGGAACGGTTCCAGTGCCCCCTGCAGCACCCACCGAAGATGTACAGATGTCAGGTTGAAAGTATCGATCTACGATGCCTTAGTGTGTAATACCGCGCTTTTCAATCGAGAGGCAAGAACCATAGGTTGTGCGCATGCTAGCGGAAAAATAGTATAAAGATAACTGAGTGTGGGTGGTATGTCTACGTGGTGAATCCAACGACATCGATCGTTTAACGTTTAGCCTCCATGACTGAGTTTCTTAGCTTCTGTCCCAGCGCTCCGCCAAAGCTGAGCTGCCAAGCCAGGCCGGCGAAGCGCAACGAGTACATGCACCATCGCGCTCAACAAGGCCACACTACCCGCCTGATGTGTGGCCGCGACGGGTACGGGTACGAGGTATAGCAAAGTAGCCAGCCCCAGCAAAACTTGGACGTTTGCCATCGCAAAGGCAGCCGTCACCGAGATACGAGCACGAGGTGGTAGCAGCGAGCGAATGGCACTCCGGCGACTCTGAGCAAAGAGGAGACAAGTACTCAGGTACGTCGTGATTGCCTGAAACGGAGGTTAGAGTCGAAATGGAGGATGGGTTACGAAAGAGAAAACTTACAAGGACGCGATGGTCAAATTGAACAGTAGTTGGGTTTTCAAAGATGTTCCTCCACCAGACATCAGATCTGTCTGCATTCCTGGCATACGCAACGGAGAAGAGTTCGTCCAGGGGGGGTACAATACGACCTCCCATTAAGGGGAACTCATTATATTGTAGTCCTGCATCTAGACCCGCCACGAAAGCACCTTGCATATTCACGTGAGAGCTAGTACAAATAATGTATTGGCCACCACCTACCAGACAATGCTGTCAGGAATATAAGCGCTGTCAAAGCACGAGAGTATCGGGTGAACCGCTTGACTACAGGGTTGGAGAGTGTGTCCTGCCATGACATGGTTGATGATCCGCTCCAGATGCCTCTGTGTGCATACTTCCAATCCTTGATTACTGCTAGACCTGTTCCGAGCATTCCAGCATAAAGTAGGACGGCAGTACCGAGGTGTGCTGCCAGGCGGTATTGGGAGACACGGGGTACTGCGCCAGTTTCCAGGATTGAGTCCTCAAGACCAGATTTGACCATGTACCATCCGAGAACTCCTTGGAAACCAAGTAATAGTGCCATACCAGTTAGCTTAGCGGGCATGGAAGTGGTAAGCTTCTTCCTGACTGCAAAATAGGACAGCGGAAGCACGAATGTAATACCAATGATGCGACCCAAGACACGATGGCCCCATTCCATGTAAAAGATATCCTTGAATTCGTCTAATGAAATTGAATGGTTTATCCTGTCAAAAATGATTCAGCCGAATTTGGACAAAGCCGCTGCTGGGCAAATACACTGACAACTTGAATTCTGGGGTTGCCTTGTACTTTTCGAACTCGGCATTCCAGTCTTCGGGATTGAGTGGAGGTATGATGCCAGTAATGGGCCGCCATTCCGTGATGCTGAGACCAGACTCTGTGAGGCGTGTGACACCTCCGACCACGATGACGGCAAAGACTAATGCAGATGAAAAGAGGAGCCAGCGGCCGACTGCAGGGGGTGCCAATACAGGCAACTTGGAAGCATCTCCTTCGGGTCGGACGGCACGAGTTGACAATGAGCGTGAGTCAGGAAACCGTAGAGTTCTAAGTACTTCGATATCCGGATAGCGCGTCCGGAATGGGGGCAGAGTATGACATAGACGGGGTGGCGGTCGCTGCAAAAAACACGATCTCAGGATGCTAATCGGGGATGTATTGACTCCATGAAAGCCACGAAGTGCTGGTTGAAACACTGTGCGGAGGATACGCATGGGGACCGGGAAGGACTTTGCCAAAACCACACGCGACTTTCAGTGCCGAACACGTGACGACAATTTAACGCAGGGGTTCGAGGGGAAAGTTGGAAACAGTTGTAATACTGAACGAAATGCTTTCATCACTGGCGAGACGACTCGCCATGTCAAGGTCGGCCCCACCAGTCCTGCGATCGCTGTCGATTCCCGCCTCGCAATCCACCGACACGGAGGGTACTATAGTCGCTAAGCTAACTGAGAACTTCTCCCCGTCCGAGCTTGGAGTACAAGACATTTCTGGTCAGTAGCCTAACGAACACTCGTAGATTGGTCAGGCATGAATCAACCCGTGTAACCAGGAGGATGTGGCTCATTTTTTGCAATCAAAATCGCTAGTGACGCATTCAAGGGCCTATCGACAGTGAAGCAGCACAAGCTCGTCACTGAAGTTTTGAAGCAGGAAATCCAGGGAATCCATGGGCTACAGGTTAGTCCCCGGCAAAATGAAGCTGATAATTATTGATCGTTCGACAACAGATCAAGACAATAATACCTCCATAGCCTGGTGACAGAAAACCTGGACTTTTATGTACATATTACTTGATGCTGCATCGAGAGTCTACATCTAGAGAACAGACGGAATGAATGACCCTAATTTACAGGTGTGCAGGTAGCGAATTCTCGCTCATTTGGGGGAATTGTCAGCACCACACCTACCATAGACTCGAGTTCTCCTCGTAGCTCCGGGGACTGGACCATTCCAGAGTCCACCTGTATGTTATCTCCCAGAGCTATTACCCAGAGCATCTTCTGATTTTCGTGGCTTTTTATGCAGCGTTAAAAGTGAAATAGCTTCCCGACTGTATCTCTCGTGGTGTGGATCATCCCCAACCTGAGTGAGCTTGAGGTGCACTGCTCACTAATGGAGGAACCTGCAGTCCATACCTCTTCCCAATTGAACTCCTTCTTAAGCAGCGTAAAGAAGCGCCTATCTGCCTGTCAACGATAAGTAGCGGCACAGCACTTGCCCAAGGACGAGGATACCTTTCGCCTCTTCTTGTAGCATAACAGTATTTCCGTTTGCT
>JBBPRU010000017.1:0-29049 GCA_038093245.1 Boletus holoroseus
GTATTGATGACACAGTTGTGTATCCAGGGTGTGTGTGACGAGGGGAATATCCACCAAGTGGAGGTGGGTTAGGAGACGGCGAATGAGATGGATGTCCCTGTGCGACGCTGAATGTAGAAGGTTCAGTTGAGTATGACACTGAGACGTAGCTGGACGAGGGGGGAACGCTGGAAATGGGTGTAAAACCGGATGATGAGGTAGGCATACTATATCTGGGACCATGATTCCGGGCGGGAGGAGGATGACTGGAGACTGAACCATTTTCATAAGTTGGATAGTAGGAAGCACTAAAGCTAATACGAGACTGAGGGGTTGATGGAGTAATCGCATTGTCGTACACAAAGCTAGATTCTTCTATTTGACCTTGGTGTTCGTAGGACTGTGAACTAGGCAGCGGCAATGGATGAAAGCTTGCGGATGTCGAGGGCCTCAGTGTCTGATTCGAGGATTGAGAAGCGTATCAGACGGCACGTATGCGAAAAGGGAAGATTAACTGACTGCACAATTGTCCCGCGATCGATTGTCCACCACGCCAAGCTCTGCAAAATCGTTGGTCATCTGTTCCACTGACGACGCCACATTCCTTTGCTCGTAAGGGGGTGCATACAATTCTAGATGGGAGGCGCGGAGGGATGACGGTAAAGAATCAAGCTGATGAACTGCGCTAGCTGGCACGGGCCGAGCGGTCGGATGCATGTTCCCGTTCAACGAAGCACTACCGTCCGCTGGGACAAATGATCCAGGTCCACCATAGTTCCTATTTGATATCGTTGACTTTCGAGAGGATTTCTTCTCTGGCGGGGGTTCCTGATGATAGTGGATCAGCATGGTTGCCAAACCACTTCTTTCACAACGCACATTCGACCAGAACGTCAATTCAACATAGACTTCCCCTGCATACTTGTCTTTGTTCATGAGAGTAAACCACTCTAACGCGAGATCAACAAGATTGACCAGATTTGACATCAGCTGGCTTACCATCTGTCTCGCCCTTTGTCAAAGCCTCCGTGAGATCAACAAGGGTCTCCCCGATGAAGTCTGGATCACGCGCATCATCAGCGTAACATTGAAGCCTCATAAAGTTCCCGCCCTTAATCTTCTTGGGACCCTTCTTCTTTGGAGGTAGTGGTGGTGGGGTACCACTCCCTGGCGCAGACCGGACAAGGCCAGCCTCTACATCCTCGAATATGGTAAACCGGAATTCCTCGTCCCACTCCGGGTGCTGGCCACCGCGCTTGATTACTTTGGTTCGTCGCTTCTCCTCATTCAGCGTCACCAGGCAATACGGAGCTTGTTTCCCAATATGCCTTTTATTTGGCAAGTTTTTCTGCCCTTGCTGTCAGAAAGTTAGCCAAAAGGGTTAGTGAAAGTGCCATACCGCTTTAAGCACGACAACTATGAGAGTCCCGATTTCGTGAGGCGTGAAGGACATGAATTGAACGCTGGACGACGATGGACAAAGGGGAGGATGAAGGAACGGCAAATGTACGTCCTGCCTTACGCGTCAATCGCACTTCATCAACGAGACCAGCGTCCACAAAAACAACAGTCCAGTGGCTGTGCTAATGAATTTGCCCTCACAAGTATGTAAAAGCGTAACCGAACGCATCAATATCAATGCATGGGCAACGGCTTGTTCCAGAATCTACGGAGACAACGCAAACGATTCACATCTCGCAGTACTTGCAGAACAGCCATATTTATTTCCCCGGCATGCAAGGCTCACCAGCTGTCAAATAGGAGGTGGGGCTTTCGTTGAGCAAGATCCAAGATCATCTCGCTAAAGTAACTATTGGCCCATGCAAACCATGATCGAGTATACTCGTTCCCGTTGTAAATGTTGATCGACTCGTGGACCAAGCCGAGTCCCGCCGTGTTCTGTATATGCGTAGTCGGGTGATAATCAGAAGGATGAGGCACTGCAGGGACCCACATTGACAATCATGTACAGGGACTCCAGGATTTCGTCGTCGTCATCACTGCCAAATATATTACTGATGTGTGACATCGGCCACGGGTTCCATGGAGAAATGTGAGGACCACTATGGGTGAGTAGTTGAGACTCGCTCGTCGTAAATTCGGATCACTAACCCGATGCCGCTGAAGTTTTGGCCTTTGGCGTAATAAGGGTTTTGGCGGGACATTAATATCTTCTTTGTCTTGACATAAGTAGAGTCATTCTTGCCAAGAAAACCTAGGTAAGGGAGTGAAAGGAGGGACTAAAAAGGGGTTCATGTACATCCGTTTGAATCAACAAGAGACTCGCTCACCGGAACATTGGCGTCATCCATCATGTAGACGGAACCAAGTCCTTGGCTCGGATCAGTCACATTGACTATCAAAATTCTCCAAAACACACCATTAATCTCGTATGCAAAGACATTGTCAATGATCTAAGCAACAGCTCGTTAGTACCGATTGCAACTGCGGTGTCGAAACGTACAGCATGTTCGTAGATGGCTTCCTTGATGTTCTGGCTCCATTGCTTGGCCCGAGTGCTGACGTTAGGTGCGATTCCAGCGTCATCGAGTATTGTGGCCAAGTTGGCCAGTTCGACACTGAGCATGGCATTTGCGGGCGTAAGGAAAGCTGATACATACGATCGGTTGGCTTAGCACCAAGAATGCTGTTGTAAACTTACCGTAGACAGACAAGTCGTCGGAGGGACGATGGCTAGTCCCGATCATACCTGTGTAACCTCTGAGTTCGCCATTGCCGCCATTATTGACTGAACCAGCGAGGGACCCTGGAAGCCCTGTCCAGTTGTAATACGAGTTGAAGTTGAAGTTAGCGTCAAACGAGGGTTGAGACTGTTCATCCATAACACGGAGGACCTGGTCGATTGCAGATAACCCTGTATGGGGATAAGCGGTGATCAACCCCGGCAGGGACGAGCAGAAAAAGGACTTGCAATCGGCATTCATCATCGATGAATCTTTTGTTGCTTTGTAGTAGGTTGCGGATAATTTGATAAAACTACATAGTGAATCGAGTTCATACTATATATCACCCAAATAATCGTAATGCTTCGGTTCTCTCAATGGCAAGATTTGGGACACACCTTGCATTCAAACACAACCAGGTTGTTGACGGGGCTGATACGACCAATCAAATTCTCGTGTGTAGTATCTATAGGATATAACTCACGGATTAACGGATACGTGGTCGGCCCAGGCGTTGTGGGAATGAGGTAAATCGCTTTCCGGAGGGGGATGGAAAGCACCACAATAGGGGTGTTCGGAGATATATCGTGCCTCATTATTGATGACAGCCTTGACGAGGGTAGCTAGCTCCTGGTCTATCGACAAGAGATTACGATAGTGAGCAAACTAATCCACTTTCATAAGCGCTGACTCAGGGAGGTCTCGGGCTCAGGAGCAAACCTGGTTTCCAGTGTCTCGAAGCCACTGCGCACTACAGAAACGACGTTAGTGGGATATCTATCTGCTATAAGTTGAGCATACGAAATGTCACCGGTGATGATGAAAGCCAAGTTTTCATCCTGTGTGCCGAGTTAATTTAGTGTTACATTTCGACTGGCAACATGCCTTGTTGAAGTATTTGACAGTGGTATCTTGTAACTCACGTTCAATATCAAGGAGGCTCGACTGCTACTCGTCGAGTCGGCACTCACCAAGGGTGTTTGGGAATGTGTTTTCGAACAGACGTGCAATATCGGGATCCTTTAAGCGCGCGTTCATGTCTGAAATGACTCTCTACGGGGTGAGCATTTAATACGTCGACCCAAGAGAGACTTTGACACAATCTACCTCGACAGATGTGCTGTTGAAAGTACGACATGCGGGATCGGGCCGCATGTAGGGCAAGCCCAAAGGACCAGAAGAAGGGTTGCCGTGTGGCGTCTAGAAGATCGCTATTAGGCATGGCAAGTCAGACGCAGTTGTCGTACCTGCGAATACGTGGAGTAGTCTGGGCAGCCCGCGCCAGCATTGAGAGCACCCGTCATAGACACGGTAAGGATGAGCCTGCTAAATCCAAACTTCGTTTCGGCACTCCCAAGTCTCCACAAGCGTTGTAGAAGAGTGTAGGGTGAACAGTTCCATGACAGCTCCGAAGCCCTCTCTATGAGTTCGGACAGCACCATTTGATGAGAAGACCGTGTCGAAATTGCAGAAAGAATAGTACTCGGTTGCAAGTTGTTACAAGATCCGTTCAAGCACGCACCAACACGCCGGGATGGTGGCAATTAGGAGAAAATTTGTTCCGAACAATCAAGCGAGGGTGCGAGTGTGAATAGTAAACACAATATACGCTATATGCTGAGTAGCCAAGAAGGGGGGGCTAGTATACCATTGCGCATGGATAGAGTATAATCGAATAAACGGATTCTGCCGAGTGGACAACAAGAAATGTCAGGGCCGAGAGTTCAACGTTGGCAGCACTCTTGCCTCGCGATGGGCATCGAGTGATAAGACGTTCACCATAGGTGCGAGCAGGGAAGTCAACTTTCTTCACCTACGAATGGGGCTTTCAAAGCTGCTGCACCTGTCGACCGTCCCAACGTTGAGGGTACGTCTTCTTCATGATGTTCTTGAGTTCCGGGGCGTCCAGACACTGCTTCGTTCCGGTCATCATCTCCGCCAACCTCGCTAGTACGAGGTACACCTCGATCCTCAGGCTCCGACGGGGACTCCACACCTACCCCACCTTCAACCACGCTCTCATTAACCTTCTCATCATCCCCATCTTCCAAGCTCACAGGCCCGCCGGTTTTCATACTGTTGTTCGTCCACAGACTCTTGTTGCCCATGATTACACCTGGACCACTCCCGAGAACCTTAGCACTCCATCCACTAACCTCGCTATCCCAGCTTTCTCTCCTCGAACTTCTGGGTCTGAGGGCGCGGACACTAGCGTCCACGTCCCGCTCCCCATCGACATCCAAGCGATCGTCATCAGCAAGAAGGAATTGGCTGGTATTCTCCCCCTCTGGATCCCCAAGAATACTACCTCCGTGAGAGATAGACTCACCACCTCCAAGTAAGCCAGACAGGGTCGCAGATCCCAACGAACCAATGGCCATCCGTGCTCCGGGTATTGCATATGCCGAGGAAGCAAGCGTGAGTATCGAGGCGTTGTCAAGGGGTGGCGAAGAGGGGCGTGGATTATTTCGCGGATGATGAGCCGTATGGAGCGGCGCCTGAAGCCCATGAGCATTGTGTCCCAACAGCCCAGAGTTTGACGAAGCGAAATTTGCATGTGTCAAGGAGGAAGGAGGATGCGGTACAGATTGGGAGGATGGCGAGAGGGCGGAAAATGTGATAGATGCGCCACTACCAACCAAGCCACCACTGGTACCGGTGGAAGATGAGCGAGCATGAAGCGCATGGCGTGGCGAGATCTGCGATACAGGGGTCGCAGGGACCTGGGCGATGTGCCCCACACCTGCAGGCGGCAGATCAATGCTAAGGACAGTGGTAGGTTTGGTGCTAGCTGCAATACTACGGAAGGTTCGTGGATGAGAAATGTAGGATGAAGAGGAGTGGGAAAGCGAAGGTGACGGGGGAGAGCTGGGGGGGAGAGGACGTAATGATGCGTCTTCATCGGCCTCGAGGGCGCTCGCAGGAGACCACATCGAATCACGAGCTAGGGACGAGTGGCGGGTAGAGACATCCACGTTGTCGTCATCACCAGAAAATAGAGAATGATTGTGCTCGGTGTCTACGTCGTTGAGGGAGATGGTACGTCGTGACACAGCAGATGGAACACCCCTCCTGTGATGATGGAGGGCGCCCTGTCGCTGTGATGTGGGAGAGGTAACCTGCGGCCAAGGAGAAGAGACGGATCGGCCATTAGGTCGTGAAGCGGGCGTGGTTGTGACACCAAGATGACTCTTGGGATTTGGGACTGCAGTTTGGGCGACATTCAAGGAATTTCCATCCTGGATCCTCCTTGCCCTGACTGACCCGCCAAGTTTGCGCTGGAACCAGTTGATGATTGGTTTGCTAGAGCGATGGGGCATTTTCTTAGCGTACAGCTGCTCTGACACCGGTGTCTGCTTCGACGGGAGTGGGGCCCTGTGAGCAACTGATTGTGGGGGTTCCTGCTTTGCCAGTGAGCCGCCTGCATTCAATAACTTGGGTTGAGACATCTGTGAGTGAGGATCCCGAGACTTTGCGGCGGCCATTGTGGTGGTTGCAGTCACTGGAGGTATGTGCGACTGAAATCTCCAGTCTTGAGTGAGACCCCGGGGCACTACTCAGAGGATGAGAAGGGAGAGGGATGGAGATGGAGATGGCAGAACTTCGGACTCGTTCAAGTGCTTCACCATGTAAATTACCACAAGTTGGGCTGTGTCTGGGCTCAGTCTCGGACGCAGTAACGCTCGTTGCCATATTTCCTATTATTACACTGCAGTACTACATTTCCCTGGACTTTCACCATTCTGTCTTCTTGTTCGTCTTCGTCGGGACAACTGGGATCTTGTTCCCCTTATATCCAAACCCATCCAACCACGGCCAGACTACACTCCTGCGCTGCTCAAACGTGGCGATGGCATCTTCCTTCTGCAGCGTCAGCGCGATGTCATCCAGACCATTCAACAAACAGTGGCGACGGAAGAGATCCACCGTAAAGCGGATCGCTGGCTTTCCACTCTCTCGTCTCACTTCCTGCTTCTCAAGGTCGACCTCAAGCTCCACACCTGCCTCTGCGTCCATGGCAAGGTCTTTGCATTCCGCTTGAGAAAGCGACAAGGGGAGCATGCCGTTTTGCATGGCGTTGTTCCGGAAAATCTCGCCAAAGCTTGGGGCGATAACACAACGAATCCCGAAGTCATTCCTGTAATTCATGATCGTTAGTCCGAGGGCCAGATGATCAGACTCAAACGGGAAGACCCACAAGCTCCATGCAGCGTGCTCCCGAGAACTACCGCAGCCAAAGTTCGGCTCAGTGACGACGAGGATTCTCGCCCGGTCGTATGGAGCACGGTTCAGGACAAAGTCCGTCTTTTCCCCTGTTTTGGGATCGAAGCGAATAGCGTAGAACAGCGCACCAGATAGACCGGTACGTTTCAACGTTTTGAGGAATTGTTTGGGAATAATCTTATCTGTGTCGACGTTGGCCATGTGCAGAGGTGCAGCGACTCCTTTAACAACGACAAATTTCGAAACCCCAGAACCCGAAGCCGGGGGGAGTTTAGATGCGCCAGATGGGTGAGCGAGAGGCTGCGGTTCGGGAGGAGAGAGGACAAGGTCCGTCAAGAACTCGATGGGACTCGATTGCTTTAGCTTCGGCGTTTCAGTACTATTAGTCTCGGCCCTCGAACCCAGCAATTTCCGAACGTCAGTAAGCTTGCCCGAAATGGCTGCAGCTGCTGCCATGGCGGGACTGACGAGGTGAGTCCGCCCTCCAGCGCCTTGACGACCTTCAAAGTTGCGATTACTCGTACTGGCACAGCGCTCACCGGGGGCGAGCTGATCTGGGTTCATCCCTAAGCACATAGAGCATCCAGCCTCTCGCCAGTCAAAACCAGCCCGTTTGAAGATGGTATCCAATCCTTCTGCCTCTGCATGCTGCTTAACCAACCCTGAACCAGGAACAACCATAGCTTGGACGTTCGGTGACACCTTGGCGTCGGGGCCGGCAGCCAAGATGACCCGAGCGGCAGAACGAAGATCTTCGACACGACTGTTGGTGCAGGAGCCAATGAAAACTTTGTCCAGCGCAATATTTTCCATGGGGGTATTCGGTTGCAGACCCATATAGGCCAAGGCCCGCTCTGCAGACGCCCGCTTAGCGGGGTCTGTCATTGCTGCAGGATCCGGGACGGAACCAGTGATAGGAGCAACATCTTGGGGGGATGTGCCCCACGTTACAGTGGGTGGTATATCGGCTGCATTTATCTTTATTTCGATATCGAATTTTGCGTCATCATCGCTCTTGAGGGTACGCCAATAGGCTACGGCACGTTCCCATGCTTCGCCCTTGGGAGCCAGGGGACGATTGCAGAGGTATTCGAAGGTAACTTCATCTGGTGCAACCATACCAGCTCGGGCACCAGCTTCGATACTCATGTTGCAGACGCTCATACGAGCCTCCATGCTAAAGCCGCGGAAGACAGAGCCAGCGTATTCGATGACATGACCTGTGCCTCCAGCTGTTCCGATGAGTCCGATGATATGCAGGATGACATCCTTCGAGTTCACGCCTTCAGCGAGCTCACCGTCTACGGTGATGCGCATATTCTTCCCCTTTCGTTGCAGTAAGGTTTGAGTAGCAAGGACATGCTCGACCTCGGATGTTCCGATGCCGAACGCCAAGGACCCAAACGCGCCATGGGCTATGGAAAGGAGAGATGAATGACTGCGAAGATCTGATATTACGGACATACTGGAGGTGTGTGAATCACCACAGACGCATGTTATACCCGGAAGCTATAAGAAGTCAGTGCTATATACTGAGTGTCAAAAGTACGGGATGGTCTCACCGTAAAACCCTGTTCGGGTCCGATGACGTGCACGATCCCTGTAGCTCGGTCAACAACAAAGTTGGCAGAAGAACAGACCTGCACACCTTGGCGCCGGTCCGCAAGACCGAAGTAAGTGAGCCCAAATTCTTTTACATTTTCTTCGACGGCTAAACACTGTGCGCGGGAATCGGGTTCTGCTATAAACGTATCGACGGACTTGTAGCTTTTGCGGGAGGTCGTACTTGCATTGGATGAGGATTCTGGTCTGGTTTCTGCGCGACAATGCGAAGTCACTCACGGAATGTTATGATCGACAGTTGCTAGGGTGCAATCTGGCCGGCGAACATCTCGGCCGGCTGTCCGCCTACCCGTGCAATGAGCAAACATAAGTGACATGAGGGAACGGGGAACGCACAATCCCTCGAATGCCTGAGGGCTCGTGACTTCGTGAACAAGGTGACTGCGAGCAAAGCTGCATCAGCAGGTTTACTTGTGAGGCCAACGCACACACCGATCGATGTAGATAAGCGCTAATCCATCTTCCAGGACATCGCTGAGGGCCAATGAGTTCAATGTCAATCAATACGCGTGGCCATCACTCACACGACATGGTCGTCCCAGATTTTATCGTACAGAGTGCGGGGTCCAGTGACGGGGGCTGGCATGATAATGAGATCGATTTCGATAGCGATGTGGACAGCGAGCGAAAGAGCGTTTTACTTAAGGTAATGCTACTCGGGTCAGAGCGCGGTCTTTTATGTAACCGATGAATAGTCTCGGCCGACCTTGGTAGCGCTCGGCCGACGATTGTACTCTCAGAACGAAAACGAGCTGAAATTATGAGCTGACCACGCTTGATAAAGCCGTACGCTTTCGTGATCGATGCTCCGGGTGAGGACAGCTGTCCTGGACACGGGACAAGGAAATCATATTGCCAAGCTTGCTTCCTACCTTTCTCCAACTGCAATCGTGGGTGACTTCAACCAGTCAACTATAATTCGCCAGCAGATTGTTGACGAGACTGGTCGCTAGCTTCGTACAGTCTAACATTATGATCCCTTGCGCCATATGATCACGGGGAAAGGTTCGAATATCATAGGGTGCTCCGACTAGGGTGTGGTGTTCCGGAAAATGCCGTACCTAAACTGCATAGTTTTTCACGCCACAACCAACTCACCTCCGTAGACGGCAAGTGTATAATCCCGAGTCTTCAAATCGACGTTATGGCCAAATCCAAGAAGTGCGCACGTCCCCGATTACTTGGAATATAGCTTAACCCATCGCCAGTCACACTAACCACAACCAGAACCGCAAGGCACACCGCAATGGTATCAAGAGGCCACAGACCAAACGGACGCGTTCGTTGAAGGGGGTGCGTACTCGTAGTCTCTGTCAACGTGTTCATGATGTTAAGGTTTCTTCGTATAGGTTGATCCCAAGGTATGCTAACTTTGTCCGCTCGATACCTAGAATCATGACCCCCATCCCATCATGTAGTTCCGCAAGAATGCTCGCTATGCACTCGTTGGATCTGTACGTTCTGTCTTTTCATGGTCATGACCTTTATTTTACACCTTGGCAGCGAAAAGCACGCGCAGAGCAAAGTGAAGATTCATCATGATCTCAGCGCTTCTGTTCGCCCTTATCGCAGCACCACGATGAACCAAAATCGCAAGCATATGATCACACTCGACACATGTATCACCTATCGTAACTATGCGGTATGACTTAGGTCATGAAAGTAACATTGCATCCCAATGTTTCCTCATTATGGTCGGGATTCTGGCGTAAGCGAATGATCTCCTAGTCTCTCCTTCCGACTCGCCTGTAAGTTCCTTGCATGACGCTCAAGAGCGGCTTGCAATCTCGCAGCCTGATGATAAAAAATAATGAAATGATTGTTGTTAGCAAGAACGACCATGTGAAACATACTGCTGCGTCTTCCGGTCGAAGCGCTCCCTTAGCCATGTTGTGTTTACCATATTTGAGTTTCTTGACTCGCGTGGTTTGCGTTTTCTTTCCTGTTGCGCCTTCCTCAAGTAGGGCCTCGCACTCTTCCCGAGTGGTGACATAACCTTGTAGTAGTGAAAAGAACTTGTGACGGAGGACGAGTTTGATCCTCTCGAACGCGTGCGCGCTATACCATCCATCTCGTTCCTGAAGCAGTGGGTGAGGTGGGGGGGGTGGTATTAGATACTGAAATACCTACATCACATGTTTCACGCAAGTCTTCCTCACTTTCAATCATATCTTTCAACATAGGGTCGTATATATCACAGAGCTGGAAAGCCGCCGTTTCTTTGGTGAGTGTAACACCATCGAATATGTGCGACTTGCTGGAAAAAAAAAGGGAGGACAACGTTATATATCGCCCGGGTAGAAGGAAAATGTTAGTCACCGCCGCTCAACATCCACCGCTTCTTCCTGTTCGACAGACCTGGTGATGTACGTGGCCGCTGATCTCCCTTCCTGTCTCCGGGAGACGATGGAGACCCTTGACATTGGATGATTTGCATTACGGAAATAGATGCGCTGATAACTGTCGGATTGTGAGGTAGTTCATCCATGCTGCTCCCCAATAAATGCTTACAATCGAGCCTCTGGATACTTTCTTGGGTCATATTTGAGGCGGATAAGAGTATCCCGCCAGGGCCCATCCTGGAATGTATAGCAAACAAGTGGAAGTAAAACTTTGGAACTGTAAAAAATAAGACATGATAAATGGAGTAAAGAAAGACACCCACTTATGTATCTCTCTAACCTCCGCGGGACTGAACTGGTTGTACAGGGAAGCACGTGTCCAGATTGGACGGTCTCGCACCAACTAATATTCGTCTTAGCCAGGATGTCAGAAGAATATGACTAATTTATATGACCTGGGTGACGCGTTCCAAGAGTTCCGATTTTACTTGATTTCTGGCTTGTTGCACGGCGGGGATTGGATTTTCCGGGATCTGTGGAGTATAAGATGGAAACAAAATAATCCAAGACAGCCACCAACATTGAGATCCCCAAAGGTGACCGTCGCGGGGCCATATCCCTTCCAACGACCCTTGTTGATGAGCCGCTTACGTTCTTCACCAGTTTCTTCGTTGACGACAGTAGTGGCCATTGAAGCAGGGTTCGGCTTGAAACTACCTATCGTCAAGTCCATGCCAGTGGGGAGAGGATCAAGCGACTTACTTGTAGTTTTGAGGGATACCCTGGCGACTGAATATTGGCGGTGGAATGAGCCTTAAATTACTCCGTGTAACTGATAGTCCGCCATGTTTCACAAGGCCGGGATCGATGTTGGGATCGCCCCCTGCCGGAGAAGAGAGAACATAGTCTTCTTTCTCTTCAGGGATGGTGTACTGTCGGATGGTATCGACTGCCGACAAATAGTTTGACATCAACGCAACCTCTGTGGTTATCCGATCTCGTCTTACCGTCCATTCTGTCCATTGCCAGCCGCAATCGTGCGATGGGATCCGACACGTCGGGTTGAAATTGATAATCTGCAATGGCTACCCTCCCTGTGAATATCAGTCATAACAATTACAATAGCCCGACTCACTGCGAAATCGAGCTGTCTTTAAAATGACCCCTAATGGCTCTGCAATGTAATCTCCAACGACACCATCACTGTCCGCCCGCCGGCGCTTCCTTTTCGTAATCTTGATCAAGATATTGCTTGTCCCGACGACATCTCCTGGTATTGGATGTGCATAAGGGTTGCCGTAGCGGAGATTTAGCTCCAACAAAGCTTCGTTCCTCGAGGCGGTGCGCTTGAACGCGCTCTCGAGCTTGGATATGCCACCTAGGTTGCGAACTGCTAAAGGCACAGAAGAATACTGCACGTAGCCTGGATACTCGACTGAGTAGAGATGAGTAGCAGGGAGGGGACGCTCAGGCGCTTCGGTTGGCGAAGGCGATGATTGCTCGCTGGTGTCCATCCCATGCTTACGGTGATTAGCAAATCTCGCTAAGTATATCTTACTGTAATGGATAATCATTGCAGAATTAAATAATTAGGACACAACGACTCGGCCTCATCAGGTAAGCTTTATGAGTGTAGCCAAGGTAATAATAATCGTAAAGTGACGAGACATTCAACCTGGGCAGCTCCCAACAAGCAGCTTCATCAGCCTCCTCGACCGCAGCTGGTTAATTACCACCCGCCTTCTTCTGTAGATTTTTCCACGCACTCAAGAGTTCCTGCAAATAGAATGTAAAAACCTACAGCCTTGCCTACCACGTCCTTTCAACTTACTTGGTCTGCCAGATCAACACCAGCTTTCTCGAGTTCCTCCTTGAGTTTCTTACCTGCCTTGCGAAATTCCGCATTGGACAAGAGCTGGAACAATTGCATCGTCGTTGGGCCCATGGTTGGGTCAACTCCTGTATAATTACCTGCAGTCAATACGACAGGGGGACGACACAAAGCATGCGTACCTCTCTCTTGCATGAGCTGTTGGATCTCATCCAGCGCTTGCACGGCTTCCGGACTACTCAATAGTTTCCGAATGGCGGGAAGGTTCGCCACCTCTTCGAAGCTCCCCAGGCTCGAACAGAGCTCGGACGGTCTTTTTATTCTTGCATGTACCCAGGGTGTAAATGAAAATGAGCGTTGGCAGCGAAATGCGAGGTGTGATGCTGGTCGTGCTGGCCGTCGTGCGAGCGATACAAAGAGTCTGATCATGTTCATGTGGTTGACTGTAGACTCAGTGGGAGCGCAAGGTTTCACGCCACCGACGCGTCAGGCCTTCAGGTACTAAGACCTACTTTGCAATGGATCACGATTATTTCTCAATCGACGCGATCCTCGCGGAAAACCAGGTAGGTGCTTTACCGACTAGGTTGACTGCTGTTATATATGATCTTGTAGAAAATACAGTGCACCTTTAAGGTGGATGTGCCCCAAATGGGGCATCTCGGTGGAGGTTCTGATAAGGATGTATGTTTTTATCAATCATCCAGGTATCATCATGCTCAGCGAGGGGTTTCAACAGATCAAGGCTTTGACAAAGGCCCCACTCCCGATGTGGTTGGCATATATCTTTCTCTATTCGTAGGTCTATCTATACCGCCTAGTCATTTCACTCGATGACCCTGACAGTGATTGGGCTGATGTGGCCACACCGACAGCCTTCGGTACAAGAGTTAGGAATGCGCTCAGAGCAGAGCCTCGCAGTGTCAAACTCTCCTCGCTCGTCGGAGCGGGTGGGCTATGGTATGGTTTTGGGAAGATGATCATGGAGATGTGAGCAAACTATAGTGGATATCAGACAGTTATACTGATTTCAATTCTAGATTATCAGAAGAACAGAGCCTAGAATTGGGGACAGTCCTGACCCAGGTGTGTAGTCGTGGTGTGTGGGGATGTCTTGGCTCGGACGATGACCTCCAACAGACGTTCCGTGGGCGTCTCACAGAAGTAATCGATCAAGCACAGCACTTTGCAGCCCTGGGTCCTGCAGGTGGAGGAGCTAGCAGCGACGCGACGCAATCATTTAGAGAAGGCCTGGATGGGACAGAAAGAGAACGTGAAGCCGAACTTTTCAATCCATATGACATAGCGCTGATGTGTTCGCAGTATTCTTATTGGCACAAGAAAGCGCCAGACGAACCAAACGCTGGTACGAAGGCAACGACAAAGCACGCCGATGAATGACTTGTATTTTAAAATGAAAAGCCTTAATCGTACATTTTGGATCTGGCTGTCATTGGTCTCTCTTCTGAGCAACCTCATCCGAGGAGGCGGGCAACCTTCTTAGCTCTTGCGCGAACCTGCAGTACCATAAGCGTCAGCGTCACGAGGAGGAACCGCAGATGTACCATTTCACGCTTGCCCACAGTGCAACCTCGATCGCCATTAGGATAAAGAAGTGGACATTGCCATTCGTGAGGTATGCTGACCAGGCAAAGACCAAAAAGAGAACAGCAAAGGCACAGTCGACTGCCAACAAAAACGAGGGATGTAAAGAAGAGCCTGGCTTCAGAACAAAGGACAAGAATCCTGGTGCACCGACGTCGGATTCAGATGGCATGTTATAGACAAGATGACAACAAGCGAGCCCGGACTCGAGTAGTACAAACATTACATAATCAACAACACTACAGCATTCTCTCATGCTTTTTCTCCTCAGCCAGGTCTTCCCCGATACGATGTAAGACAAAAACAGATGTTTGTGGGTTCGACTCGGTTTGTCCGTGTGCTGGAAATGCGGGGCTGAGCTAGGAAGATATGGAACGGATCCAAAAGTCAAACTGACATTGGAATGTGCCCGACAATTCGAAATACTTTTCAGCGAAAAAGAGTACAGACTCTGGTCTAGGAACGTCCTCGGGATCTTCACATTCGTCGAAAGCACTCTTGGGCGGTGTCCGAATTACGGGGAGTTTGAGGCGATCTAGTTGAGTATCGAAAACAACAAGACTCGCAGATGACGAGCTGCGTCTGTGGGTGCAGCCTCTATGAAGGAGAGACGACATACATCAAAGACTGCGACGACAGATATTCGATGGTTGAAAGTGCATGAGTGATCAGTAAGAGGTAGGAGGATACTGTATGCCTTGTGTGGGTGTCTCAATCGGTTGAGGGTCACTGGGGTGGCAACCGCGTCGACTTACTCTTGCTCAGGCAAGAAATACGCAGAAGGTTCGTGCAATACCAGCAGAGTGGGTGCACGATCGAGTATCACGTTCGGAGCGACTGGGATAGATGACGAGGAGACATCGTGTTTGCGGAGCATGGCAAGGACGGCGACGAGTTGTTGGGGACTAGGGGGATAGCTGCGGAAGAAGGGGTCACTCGGACAGAACATACGCGATGAAATCAAGGACCAACAAGACGGCGACTCTCGAGCTCACGCCCGCCACCGAGCCAGTTGCGGAGTGTGTGTTGAGCCATTCGTCGTTGTGGGTCTGGAGAGCTTGCAGGAGGGAGTCGCGGGATGGGGTGAATAGTATTGCATGGTGGGATGGAGGGATGGAGAGGGAGAGATGAACGGGTGCAGAAGGGTGATAAGGGCCATGTACGAGGAGGGACTTGAACCGGGGCAAGGACGAGAGACGCATCGTTAGTTTCGTGACTTCGTCACGTGTGGTAGCCATCCTGTGGTGCCGGACAGCTATGTATATCCCGCCCTCTCATCCATCATCCATCATGTCCCATCCTCTCTCTTGACCACTCATGTCCGCCCTCTCCACAATCCCATATGCCGCTGCTCTCTTCCTCGATTCCGCCCAGGTGACCGCCCAGTTTGCCCCGGTCCCTTGGCTCGCTCCGGCCATCGGCCTTCTCAGTACACTCGTCACCATGATTAGGCAGGCCTGTGCCAACAAGTATCTTATTCTCTGTCTCCTCTAGTCGTCATCTCTTACCAGCCACTAGGAACGCCTTGAAGCAGCTCCAGGATCGCTGCATCAGCTTCTTGGTCGTCGTTCGACAGAACGGCAATGATGCACCTCCGCCAGAACAGCAGAGATTGATCGCTGGCGTTCAGAGGTCTCTTCTTCATGCACTCCACACATCCGTTGGCTCTGATCGCAAGTTCCCAGTACCCTCCGTAACATTATCGACCGTCTGGACAAGTGGTGCTCGAAGAGCTCATTCGAGCTTTTCATCAAGCAAGCCGATCTGGCGATCGTGATCCAAGACTGTCACATGGAAATCAACGATAGCTTGACAAAACTCCAAGTGTGTTTAGAATATCATATATTTCTCTGGCTGACCCCTCGTCCAAGCTCACTGCAGTAATAGACACCGCGGCTTGGCAGTCCGAGTTCAAGGCAAATAACGAACGCGATCAAGCAGAGATTTTACACTACCTCTCCGACATCAAGAATACCCAGTCGATCATTGCGATGACCCAGCATCAACAAAGCACTGACATAAAGGCTATCATGGCACTAATGCAACAGGCATGTGCATAGGGTCCGTCCGTTTTTGATTCCGTTTTAACCCTTTGATCCGCTCGTAGAATCTCTCAATTACTCCCGGTCATGATACCCAAGGACTCGGGACTAACTTGTATCGAATACAAAAGTCTACCGGAAAGCTACTCGCGAACATGCACTTAAAACGGGGGGAAGTACGCCGACTTGGCCAGTACCCCGTTAGTGGGACAGGTTCCATGGATATCTGGGAGGGGTTATACCTAAATGAAGAAAAGGTCGCCATCAAGATCTTGCGTGCCGTTCATTCTTCTCCTAAGAGCCTACAGGTATACCTCCATTCATACTGATCCACGTACTTGCATAAACATTTTACCAGCGATTTAGACGCGAAGTCGACATCTGGAATTGGGTATGGGAAAACGATCAAGGACGCCATATTCTTCCCCTCTATGGGTTTTGCCAGAATGATGGGCCGTTCCCGTGCGTCTTTCTGTCGCGGAAGCAAACTCCACCTGACGTCTGCGATAGTTATGTCGTCAGTCCATGGCACCCGAATGGAACGGCTGACAAGTATGTCGCCCTCTTCCCCGACGTTGATCACCTCGTATTGGTCAGTCTTCACGGTTTAATTGCTATCCACCTAGTTCACCCGGTAATTCCACAGATTCGAGGTATCAGTGCAGGTGTCCATGTCCTGCACACCTTGAACCCGCCTATTGTTCACGGGGATTTGAAAGGGGTGAGTGTCGACTCTCTCACGCATATTCACACCTAACATGTGCTCTGGTAGGCTAATATCATCATCAATGCGGCCGGAAACCCACTCCTTGCAGACTTTGGTTTCTCGAGAGTACGCCACAGGCATTATGATAATCTAATACCCGTTCTAATACACCTGTATCAGGTTGTAGAAGATATAACTGGCGTACCATTCACCCAGTCTGCTGGGTGAGCATGATCTTGCGGGATTTTATTTTTTCAACATGCCGATGCTTGGTTTAGAGTCTCGAACTCTCAAAGGTGGCTGGCACCCGAGCTATGCTTTGACAAGGGCAGGCTCACCATGGCCGCTGACGTTTATGCATTCGGAATGACAATGTTAGAGGTATATCGGTTTCTGGGTGTCAAGTCAAGCTCCTAATGCCTTCTGAGTAGCTAATGACGCATGCGATGCCTTGGGGGACTGTCAGACACACCACACAAGTCATCATCAAAGTGGCTTCAGGCGAAAAGCCCCCTAGACCTTATGATGACACTACCATTGCGAGAGGACTCGATGATCATCTCTGGGAAGTCATGCAAAGGTGCTGGGAT
The DNA here is from genome assembly GCA_038093245.1 of Boletus holoroseus. Taxonomy (NCBI): domain Eukaryota; kingdom Fungi; phylum Basidiomycota; class Agaricomycetes; order Boletales; family Boletaceae; genus Boletus; species Boletus holoroseus. The sequence continues at coordinate 17,627 of JBBPRU010000017.1, forward strand.
GAAGCAGAGACCCGGCCAACTGTGACAGAGATTATGCAGATGCTATGAAGAGGGTGGTACTAATGTTGCATTATGTAATCTTTCCTGTTAGCCATCTCAATCGAGTCTGGCAGTCGCTGCTTCGCCGCAAGCTTGAACATGCATCCATTCGCGTCCTATGTCTTACGAAGTTATTATAAGACAACCGGTTGGAATGAAGATAATCTCTACGCTAACTTGACCCGGTCTTCCAGTGGTAGGTCCCCTTGTATAACCTGCCCTCTCTCCTAAAGTCTCGAGATAGCTATATTGGATTTCAACGTCCCGCGCGGGTTGCATCTTTCGATATCCAAGTCGCCAAACCCACTCTTCAGCACGTCGTATTCCATGAATGCGATGCCGTCGCTCAATGGCTCGGTGGGATACATCTTTACCTCGTGCGAGCTAGACATCAAGAACTCTGGGGACGTCCGTTTCAAGGACATGATCGAGCGATTCAAGTTGTATAACCAACCTAGACGACCAGAGGGAAAAGAGGAATGGCTGGCTGGCGAGCGTGTTGACTCACGGGGTATGTATCCATCCTCCACTCTTTGCATCTGTCATCTTGAAATGTTGACCAACAGGGTCCTGTAACAGATTATCTCCTCTATGGTCGTCTATACCTCCCTTCCGGTCGATTGGATGCCCTGTATTCGACTCGACTATCACCTACTGTACAGGCGCTGGTAGCTGCTATCTCCGACCCACGATCCAGCCTCACCGGAGAGGGGAGAGCCCGTGGGGAGAATGTGAGTAATGTCATGTTCAGTCTGCAGCACGACATCGGAAAATGGTGTACCGAGTATACCTGGAGCGCTGAAGATGGGATGTGGGGGATGCGCGTGTTGCATAACTTTGGCAGGCTTGGCAATTCTGTAGAGCCTTCCGAGGATTCTGGCTCTTTGGTTGGACCCCGGCCAAAACGCGTGGACGAGGAAGATGCTACTGGCGGTGGACTCAAGGGCCGTGTTTCCGCTGGAGCAGAATTCTACATCAGTGCAAAAGAGAAGAGCGCAGGAGGTACGGAGATAGCTCCGTTTTGACCAGAGTATACTTAGTTCTTTCTTTCCAGTGTCTACCGGAATTCGGTTTACGACACTCTCAGATTCGTCTGCTTCTTCGTCATCTCCCGCTTCTCGTGGATTGCCGTCTCAGCCACCTACTACAATTACAGCCTTGTTCAATCCAATGATGGGCCATGTTTCAGCCGCATATGCCGCCAAGGTCTCCCGAGACCTTTCTTTGTGTTCAAGGTTTGATTTCAATGTCTACAGCTATGATAGTGAGTGGACCATGGGGGCAGAATGGTGGATGCGGCGCGCTCTCTCGCAACCGGTCTCGGACAGCGATTCTTCTCAGTCCCCCGATAACGACCCAAGTTATCCTCAACAGGGGTTGCCCCACCCAGCGTCAGGCGTTCGAGGGGTTGTGAAAGCCAGGATATCAACTAATAATGTTCGTTGCCCCGTTCCTTATGTTATTGTACTGTGCCCTTCAACTCTTCCATAGACTGTTTCGTTGTTATGGGAAGGACGCCTGAAGAAAATGCTGGTCAGCTTGGGTGTTGTTTCGGACCTGTCAAGCCGGTCGAAACCTATCAAGGCCATCGGACTTGAACTGTCGTATTTCAGCACAGGATAAACTTTTCATACACATCCGAGTCATCTACGGAACGAATAAGAGTTTAGTAGCGTATGGTACATACACCTCAGCTCATTGAGAACAGATACAGGTATGCCGAGCGTGACGGAGCAGGGATGAAATGGGTATATGTTTGGGATTAGGTGCGACGAGATCAGATTTACTTATCCATCCGAAGAGCATGAATATAAAGCAAATATTCAACGATTTACAGCAGTGCGTACAGATCAGAATGTGAGTCGCAAATCAGATTCATGATGAGATGGTAGAGTCTTTTGTGACGGGAATTGCTTGTGTACGTGGAGTGGGTCCAAGTCCGCCAATCGTGCGGGCCAACCTAGAAATCGCTTCACCAGTTATAACAGGGCGGGAAGCCTGAGGTTGTCGCGAGCCTGCACCTCCAGCAGGTGTGGAATGATTGCGAGAATGACTGTGAACGTGTTTCCCAAGGGGTGAAGAGGCGCCTGATCGACCATGTCGTTGAGATACCATACCTGGAGGGGCAGTATGCGGCTGATACATTCCGGGTCCAACTTCCGTTTGCGAACGCGAGTGGGTGCGGGGAACGGTAGAACAAGGGTGACTAGACAAAAGGCTAGGGGCTGAGTGGGACTCTGGCAAACCAGGTACAGGTGCATGGATCGAAGCAGCAAGACCTCGTTCACTAGAGGACCCACTAGACACTCTCTCCAATGTGGGATGTTCATCCGCGGACGGCGCGTAAATCGACTCAGACAATCCCTCGGGTTTTGTCGTGAGTGCTTCTTCCTCCGCAATAGACATGGGAGGTTTGGGCGGAAGATTGGAAGGTTTGCTAATTGATCTACCCCGAGCACGCAAGCTCTCCATAGCTGCGACAGGTTTGAGTGGAAGGGAGGGATGTAAAGGAAACTTTCCATTGGAGGGAGGGGGTGATGACGATTCTCCCACAGCTGTAGGGACTACAATACATTGTCCTGGAGCCTCCTCGGCAGTGGACGGCATGATGGCTGCCCCTTTCGTAGGACTAGGCGGGGACGAGGGTTGGATGGGCGACTCTTTTACTTGCTCAGGTTGCGCATCATAAGTTTCCATTTCCTGTTCTTCTTCTCGCTGGACTTCTGAGTTTGGCTCCGGCAGTGGTTTCAGAGTGTCTGCCAAGATCGGGGAAATCTCCTCGCTTTGATCTTCATCGCGGGTCATATTAGTGTGTGTTGTTGTAACGCCCCAATCGTCGAGATCTGGTAAGGAGTCGTCCTCATCACCAGCCCAGTCAATGTGGCTACCAGGAGTTGTCGGACGATTTTCAGCCATCGCGACGGCCCTGACACGTTCCACCAACGCATCGATGTCATGGCGAATCTCTGCCTCGTGAGCAGCCACAAGGTGTGGTGGAACATCCTTGCGCATAACTGTCTGAGATGCAGGTGTAGAACCACCCCGTGGCTTTTGCGTTTTGATAGCATTTGGCAGAGACGGCGGCTTCGTGGTTGTGATGGGGCCCTTTCCTGGCTGAGAGCGGCGCCGACGGTTAGCAGATCGAGAGGGCGTAGGTGGAGCTGTCTGGGATGTTTCGGAAGGAGAGGCGGGTGCGACTACGACGGCAGGCACAGCTCGGGATTGTTTGCGGGATCCCGATTTAGGCCGGGCACCGCGCTCAGCGGAACCATTGACAGCTTTCTCTGATACACTATTCGGTGTCGTGGTAATGGAGATTGGCACGGAAGGCTTGTGCAAGGCAGAGAGCACTTTTGGCGACGGAGATGGTGTGCTGTTGGCTGTATCCGAGTGACCGCCGCCCCTTTGCCCCGAGCTACTTGGTGGATGGCCTCCACCTCGACCGCCCCTGACACCACCACCTCGGCTACCCCTTCCCCGGCTAATTCCACGGAAAGCTGACCCTGGCTCGCCCGTCTTCAGGGTACCCCAGTCTCTATTACGAGGAGAGCGTTGGGCAGAGGGGTTTGGACTACTTGGTACGGTCCGGGAAGCTGGCGTGGCCATCTATCCAATCGACCGTACTACTTATGTGTTGACTACTCGAGGTTGGGGGAAGCTGTTGATACACACAGCGAGTCAGTATCGCATTCAGCTGACGCAGATAAACGGGAGCGATACTAACTTTAAGGCTGTTGAGATAAAGAGAATTCTTGGGTCCTTCCGCTTTGTTTTCCTTTTTGTGTACGACTCTGGTCGCGGTGGTCAATAGAATGTGTCAGAACAGTGAATGACTTTGACTGATTGTTTTGCTTCGAACCTGGCGAGCCAAACATGGCAAAACAAACCTACCTCGTCGTGTTAAGCACTCGCCGCTCGCGCTCAACATCACCGACACTCCAAAATGTCCAAAGCGTCCCAGCCAGAACTCAAAAAGGTCCGTCTGCTTGTAGCCATAGCTTTATGTCACCTTTCCAACTCTTCTAGTTTATGGACAAGAAATTGTTCGTTCATCTACAGGGTGGTCGTAAAGTCAGCGGTACCTTGCGCGGCTACGATCTGTTCCTCAACCTTGTGATCGACGACGCCCTTGAAGAGACTACTCCTGCACAAAAGCATCCAATTGGCACAGTAGTAGGCTTGATCTTTCCCATCGTCTGTTGTTTGATCTGATTATCCCTATCATCTCAGGTGATTCGTGGTAACAGCGTAACTTCGATGGAGATCTTGGATGCAACTCGATAGGAAAATAGGAATTGGCACGCTGATCTAAACACACTCATTAAGTGTATGGTTTGTTCACCTAACACGGGCAGCATACAAGTTGTCACTAATGTTTTATGTGCACACGATCACATCAGGCGAGCCGTACCCAGTACCGTCCTGTGGGTATTGCCAATGATGTGTAATAAACCTTCTGAAGAGTACATTCAAACATAACCAGGGACGTTGTCTGTAATTTTGTACATCTGTTCGTCGTTTTATGCACTGGCTGTTACAGCAACTTTGGCAATCATGTTATGTAGTTCGACACTTTCACAGAACACGCAAGAATTTCTACACTTTTTTTTTTCATTCCCCACACAACACCATTGCATCTGCTACGTATACTGGAGGTCTGTAAGTTGGAACGGATACAATTGGATAACTTCGAAGTGAGCGAGATCGTCAGAATACAGTGGTACTTGCGCAGAATTTGGTTGGGGGACTAACCGATACCCTTCATTGCTGGATGTAGCACCTCTAAGGAGCTCGCTTGTCTTGTGAAAGAGAGCCCCGTTAGAGGTTGGGACGATGCATGGTGTGTGATGCCCGTATCCCGGACGTGAACAATGAAATGGGTCACCTAGTTTCGCCTAGTAGGAAGATCGGACTCACACCTTGGGATTCGGGGGATATTCAGCCTGCGCTCCGCGACCCGACCTTGTCGAATGAACTTGATGTTCCCAAGGTTGGCCATGCTCTCATCCCGGGATGTGACAAGGTAGGCTCTGCTAAAACTCATTGAATGAGTATTCTGAGTCACGTCAAACAGGGTTACGATGCAACCTCCATTGCCTCCCCATCTGGGACTGGACGCGGTGTTTATCATCAACAGCAGTTCAGGTTGCGCGCGAGTAAGGCTCAGAAGCCCGAGTGGGACCGATAATTTATATTGACTTCCCATCAATCACACCGAGGGAAGTAATTACAGTGATAACGAGGGACTGAATCGCTGGTGATCACTTGTCGCTGTTACTGGAACTCAGTGAAACGAACTGAAGCTCAGTGACGGCCCTTGTCACTGATTGCCACTTTTTGCTAATGACAATCAATGAAGCTGGGTGTGATTTTGGGTGTCCTTGTCACCGTAAAACGAGTATTTTGTAGTTGATTTCCGATGACTTATGCACTTTTTATCCGTGCCCGAAGTTGCTGATATGACATGACACGCCATCCTCGACGAGCTTCAGCCTTCAGATCTTCAGACTCGATATATCTCAAACGGGCGATCAAAAAATGCGTCCATCCATTATCAAAAATACAGCATGTTGGATACAACAGTTTATGGGATCTAAACAGTGAATTGCAGAGGAATAGAAGCTTGAACAGAGACCAGCAATTGAAGAAATAGCAGAGAGCAATGGATCTAGACAGTGTGTTGCAGGGGAATCGAAACTCGAACGGAGACCGGCAAGAAGTACTAATATAGAGAGTGGCAATGCATCCGGGTGGCAGCGTGTTGCAGAGGAATTGAAACTTGAACGGAGATCGAGAATTACTTTCATGCTGAATGATGGACTATACGGTGAGTAAAGCATAATAAGGAAATTTACGAAAACAGTATCTGATATGTAACGTTCATTTGCCAGACTGAGCTTTTGAGCGGGCCCGAGTGCGATGTTCTTTGCTTTCGACCTGTGCATGACATCAGCGGTGATCAGTATCTGGGAATCAAATACTGGTGAGCAATGAGCGATTACTATGTTTACTTTTGCGGCAGCGCGCTTGGTTTTCTTCTGTTTGTGGTTTCCATTGGTAGGTACGCTCTCGTTGCCAGTTGCCAGCTCCGTCGAGGTTCCATTCTGGGGCTACACCGTGTGTTAGCAAGACAAGTATGGCAGCATTGAACGTGTGAGATACTACGCGAATGGGATCGCCAAGTTCTGGCCTGCTCTCCGAGGTCATTGGAATACTGCTGGTGCTGACCTTAAGATTGGGGAACAGTTCATTGGCGACTGCTTGGGCAGCTGCTGGCTTTGGTCGAGAATGGGAGGCCTATGGGAATCAGTCTCCGACTCGGGGCCTGACGGCGGCACATTCTCAGAGAGCGCACACCTGATTCAACTCTAATAGTGCGGCTACTGCCGCCTTTGTGCCGTCGTCGACTTCAGTGTTGGTTTCCCGTTCTTTACCTTTAGCTTTTGCCAGTCGAGACGACCTGAAGGCGGCAATATTCTTCCGGCAGATTGCATCAACTTCGTTGTCATCATCGCATTCAGGATAGAGAATATTCCCAGTGCGACAACTCTTGATCATATGGATATATGCCTCTTCGAGATGGCACCCGACATCCTCTGCGATGAGTTCTGTTCCAATGTATGGAACAAGCACATACATGAAGAATTGCGTATGGGAGAGCGGGTAGAAGGCATCAATTGGGGTAGTCTGCTGAGGAAAGAGGCCGAGTAGCATATTGGTGATGATCGCGTTTCCTTTCATTCCATAACTGTACAGTATCAGCCGCACTCGGAATGATGAATAAGTTACTTGACAAGACTCACTATCCTGGTTTTGATCGAAGAACGGTCTGAAGCTGAGGGCTGATCGGTTTGAGGGTCGAGAATTGTTTGATGGAAAGATGGTCGTCCGCAAGTGAGGTCTTGAATACCCCCCAAATGAACGAGTTTTTGAGGTAGTCTTCGTTGAATACAAGCTGATTGAGTTCGCCGACCATCCTTAAGATGCGTTCCGGAATAAGATTGAAGTTGATCGATGCCACTGGCCATCCCTTTCGTGCCGCTTTATCAAGGTACTTGTCTTTTGCTTTTGCTTTCCGAAGCAGATTACAGATTTCCAAACCCATGCGGAATACAGAATTGGACCAAGCACCCTCTCGCTGACGAATCTTGCAGTAATCTTTGAGATTAGTGGCAAGCTGGGGTGAGATCACGCCTGGAAGTTCTTCCTTGCACTCCGGGCATCGGCGGAGCTGATCACCACTTGCATTCATGACCTCGGAGTCGCTGATGTCGGAATGGAAATCGGCATTGCGAATTTCATCAACCGTATTAGTGTCAGAGTCCATCTCCGTGTTGTCATGACTCGGATGGTGCTACAATCGTCCACATTGTCGCTCTCATGAACTAAAGGAGTTGATGATGGACTTACGGTCTTACTAGTAGAAGGTTTTGGGCCAGCTTCTTCTGAGGTCGTGGTAATATCTGGGTCTGTTTGGGCTCGCTTTGCGGTCATTGCAGCGTCCATCGACTGTAAGGTAGAGTTACTAGTAGTAGCAATAATGAGAATGTTAGTGACCACGTACTGTGCTTCTGCGATCGCCGGTGTTCATCTGGCCCACTTTGGTAATGTCCTCATCCTTTTGGGCTTGCTTTGCGGTCATTGCAGCGTCCATCGACTGTAAGGTAGAGTTACTAGTAGTAGCAATAATGAGAATGTTAGTGACCACGCACTGTGCTTCTGCGATCACCGGTGTTCATCTGGCCTGCCTTGATAATGTCCTCATCCTTTCGGGCTCGCTTTGCGGTCATTGCAGCATCCATCGACTGTAAGGCAGAGTTAGTCTTACCGTCTTAGAACGTTTTGAGCCAGCTTCTTCTGGGGTCGCAGTAACATCCCGGTCCTTTTGCTTTTGCTTTGTGGTCATTGAAGCATCAATCGCTGACTGTAAGGCAGGGTTAGTTACCTTCTTAGAACGTTTCGAGCCAGCTTCTTCTGAGGTCATGGTAACATGCCGGTCCTTTCGCTTTCGCTGTGGGGTAATTGGAGTGTCAATCGACTGTAAGGCAGGGTTAGTCTTACCTTCTTAGAACGTTTTGAGCCAGCTTCTTCCGGGGTCGCAGTAACGTCCCGGTCCTTTCGCTTTCGCTGTGGGGTCATTGAAGCATCAATCGCTGACTGCAAGGCAGGGTTAGTTACCTTCTTAGAATGTTTTGAGCCAGCTTCTTCTGGGGTCGCGGTAGCATCCTGCTCCTTTCGCTTTCGTTGTGGGGTCATTGGAGCATCAATCACCGACTGTAATGCAGAGTTACTAGTGGTACCGATATCAACAAAATATCAACCTTTTTTCGACTCATTGTCTGCTCATGCTTGGACGGCTTCGAAGTTTTCACCTCTTTGGTCTTTGTGTTCTTCTTTTGAGGGTGGTGGACACTAGAGTGTTCATGTTGAGCGTCCGAGTCCTTCAAGTCATTTTCGGTGCCATTGAGTTTGGTAAGAAAAGAAGCGTCAACACATACTTACCTCTTCATCGCTACTCAGAGACTTCGCTGTCTTGTTGTTATTGTTGCTGTCATTGTCGTTGGACTCTGAATCTGAATCTATGATTCTTCTCAGTCGTTTCAATGGACGCCTTGATCTAGATTTGAGATCAAAGCTCAGCTCCGAGTCTGAATCGCCCTGTGAGTCTGAACCATCCTCCGAGTCTGAATCGTCCTCCGAGTCATCTAACAAATTCGACCTGTCTCTCTTCCTGGAATGAGCGCTCTCCTTCTCCTTCTCTAACAGAACCTAAGTAAGACTCGTCAGTGCAAATAGTAAAAGAAAGTGATGCTCTGTGCGTACCTTCATTTCTTTCGTACGATGGCGATCTTGTGTAGTCCTGTTTCGGAGATATTGTCCCATGATATTCCGAACAGCCCAACCACCTTCATATTGTTGTAACTTCGGGCATATGGATTGCGCCTGTAAATGTGATCATGATCTAATCAGTGCATATATGCGCTATATTTTCACACACCTTGACAATAACCTTCTCGACTAAGAGCCTGTTAGGCTGCCGACTGAGTGGAACCGTTACATCAAGATATTTAATGATGAGTGTCCGGATGCAATGCTAAAATAAAGTTGCATCATCGTCAAAGCCCGATTGCAGTGCAAATGGACCTACCACAAAATAGTTGTACTCCGGGGCTGATACCCTCATGGCCTCACGGATGTTGTACCCATCTGGTCCAGAACGCCCAGGGCGTCCTTTTGGTTTGGGAATCATCCGGATCCTCACATTTCGAGATGCACGAGAGCGGTGAGCTCTTTTCTCATGACGTTCTTATAAGGCTTGGATTAGTACTTGAGATCAAGAGATCACATAACTCACGAGCCCGAACTTCCCCCAATTTTTCATTCTTAAGTTTGGGCATGGAGGTAAGTAAGATCTCAAGGGATGCGATGTGTTGGAGATAAGCAAGATGATCTCAATTGAGAGACGCGAGGTGTGAGAGGTAAGCAAGAGAGACTTGGATGCGATGCGTCGCAGCCTGAGGTAAGCAAAGGATGGATATGGAAATGGTCATGTGATCACTGTCCCATCTCACTGCAGCGTCTGTTCAACGTCGTCAATGGCCAGTACAACTACTACTCCTTCGACATCGCTGACAACCAAGCCCTCTGCTCCATCTCCTACTTCACCTCAGATATCTGGTGACAGCCACTCAGCCACAAATCATTCAAGTCAATGGGTCGCTATCGGCAGAAAAAGCGCTGCTGGTGCAAGCGCAGCTGTGGCAAGCTCTTGGGCCGCTCTGCACGCCAACGGCATTATGTGCAAGTTGCTAAGCTTGGGAGAGCTTGTCAGATCGCACCTTCAGAAAGCACTTGTTCTGGCCCTGGTTCTGATGAAGAGATGTCGCAGCCCACTGCCAGTGAGATATTACTTATGAAAAACTTGTATTGATGCAACTTAGTGGTAATCATTGTTCTGTACTCGCTTGCAGGCGACTCACATGAGTCACGGCCAGATTCAGACGTGAAAAAACCATGTAACGAAGCGATACTAGATCCAAATAGAATCCTTATTGATGCAGAAGACGTTGCCGGACACCATTCAGACTCTGAGAGTAGTGCCTCGTTCTACTCTGCAAGGAACTCTGACTTCGAGTCGAGTTTCATGCTTGAGGCCAGTGATGACGATGCAACCTCAAAGCTAGCTTATGATATGGAACCGGAGATCGTAGATGATAGTTGGGAACTCCTTGATGACCATATATTTGAAGAAGAGCTGTTTTCAACCCGTACGTTTGACAAACTTCTTAGTATAGAATCTAACTCAAGTCCTTCCATCAAAGGTGACCGTATTCTAACCACTGAAGATCGTGACAACGTACGAGCATTCAATCTCATCATGTCAAGCAACATGACTCGAAATACATTCAACAATGTACGCTTTGCATTCCGTCACAAAGCCAATATCGACTCCGAATATGTCATATTCCGGCGTATGGGAATTCTCACTGGAATCAAGTCCACCGTTTATGATTGCTGTCCAAATTCTTGTGTTATGTATGCCTATAGATATCGAGACCATCAATCTTGTCCCTTCTGTCACGAATCCCGATTCAAACCTAATGGTCAACCGCGACACCAATTCACATACTTCCCTCTGATCCCTCGCCTCCAAGGCTTCTTCCAGAACAAAGAAATGGTTACCAAGATGTCGTATCGCACTGGATTCCACCGTGACCCCACCCATATCCGCGACGTCTTTGATTCAGCTCACTATCAACATCTTTGCCGACACCGCGTTGTCATCGACGGAGAAAAGCTAAATCATCGATACTTCTCTGATTCTCGCGACATTGCACTTTCATTGTGTACCGACAGCTATCTACTATATCGCCGACGCCGAAAAGGCCCTTGTGCTACACCCATTGTTTTACAGAATTACAACCTTCCCCCCGATTCTCGAACCCATATCAAAAATGTAATCTGTATGGGTGTCATTCCTGGACCCCGCCAGCCAAAGGATATCGGATCCTTCCTTGCACCGCTAGATGACGAATTAGCTGAACTCGCGCATGGTGTAGCCACCTTTGATGTCACGACACAAAAGATGTTCCAGCTCCATGCTTATCTCCTTTTCAAACTTGGCGACATTATCGCAGTCGAAAAGTTCCTGAAGATCAAAGGGCATAATGGAATTTTCCCCTGTCGGTCATGCAACATTCGAGCAATACGTGGCGATGGCCGAACATACTATGTACCCCTCTGTCCTCCAAAGAACTCGCACAATATTGTGTTGAAGCCAGACATATACTGGCAGAGTGTACGCTACTGGTACATACCTGAGACTAGTGCTGACAGTGAGAACGTTATGGTTCGAGTGAAAGATCGATTAGAACTCAGACTAG
>JBBPRU010000018.1:0-28063 GCA_038093245.1 Boletus holoroseus
AGCGTCGACGTCCACGAGTAAACGCGGCAAGACGTCTGCAAAAATGTCGACTACCGTTCCTGCCTCTGGGAAGTTTCGGCCCCAGGCCAAGGCCAAGCCTAAATCCAAGCCTGGTGCGTCCAAGGAAATGGCCAAGACTCACGCAGATGACAATGACAATGACGAGGATATGAACGAAGACAACGATGCGTCCATTATCGACACACCCGTGACATCCACGGGCCGTGATGGACCGAGACGAAGTGCAGCAAACAAGGCTACTGTGCGGTTAAGGGAGGAGATCATGCCGGATGTGGTAAGCTTTGAAAAGGAACAGAAACAAGCGAAGCGGCGGCGGAGTGGGGGTTGGGACTCGGTCGCGTCGATGGGAGGGGAGCATGAAGAGAGGGTGGTGGGTGGTGGAAAGAGAAGAAAAGTGGCTACGGAGGTAGAGGAAGAAGAGGAAGAAGCAGAGGTGGAGGACGTAGTATTGGTGTCCTCGGTCAAGACGAAACCGAAACCGATCAACGAGAAGGACAAGGCGAAGGGGACAACGGCTGTGGGCTCCGACAAGGACATGGGCGATCCGCCGGTGAAGAACAAACTGAGTGGGCCTCAGGAAAAAAAGGGCGCTCGGGGGCAGAGAAAAGAATTGGCCGCCATCCGATTGATGACGACTGGCGTGACCCTTTCGGACGACATTATTAAGGTCAGTCTTCCCCTCAGATATAGATATGCTAACGCCGAACGTCCCAATGCCGCACAGCGTCTCACGAAACTGGGCGTACAGATGACAACGAAACCAACGGACTGTACCCATCTTGTCGCCAAGGGCATCGTTAGGACGGAAAAATTCCTCTGTGCCATGTCTGTCTCGCCGTACGTCTTAACCGAAGAATGGGCGAATGCAAGTGCCAAAGGTGGCAAGCTCCTTCGTGCGTCCCAAATTTCAGTCTGAACACTGTCTCTTGTCGCTGACCCCACTCATCGTCCTCTCCAGCTGAAAATGATTTCCTCTTATACGATTCGGCTGCAGAGCAAAAATGGGCGTTCAAGTTGGCGGATGCGATGGCGCGGGCGAAGGGACCCGAAGGTGGTTCGAGCTTGTTCAAGCAAATGACGTTTTACGTGACGCCCAAAGTATCTGTCGACGCCAAGCTGTTCAAAAACGTCGTCTCTGCTGGAGGTGGCCAAGTTCAAACCTCCACAACGCCAACAACGCGGATTCTAAATGGGAAGCCGAATCGATACGTCATTTCGTGTCAAGAAGACAAGGCGATTTGGCGGCCGGTAGTGCAAGAAGGATTCAAGGTTTATTCGCCCGAGTTGGTGTTGAGGGGTGCTTTGAGGCAAGAGATTGAGTGGGAGAGGAAGGAATGTCTGGTAGCGGGGTAATCCCGATGGGGTGCGGGTCTCGGCTAGATATGGATTGGGAATTGGTTTGTGCCAATCTGCATCCGATATGTGTGTAGATATGATATTCATTACATACGGACGTGCTATGGAGGTTTATGTCGATCTCTATTATCTTGTTGAGGAATGCGTGTTCGCAAGGTTCGAGATGATTAATATTACTCGAGGCATGCTGCTTGTTTGTTGACCGCGCCAAAAAGCCCTCCGAAAAAAACTCAAGAAATGCAAAAGTGACGCTAAACTGATTGATTCGTCGGTCTACAAAGATCATAAGATGAGATTTGAGTGAGGAATAAACCAAATCATTCAGTGGACTGTCGTGTGTCCGCCCACCGAGTACACGGAGATCGCATTTGGTGGAGGCTCTCACCACCACGGGGAGTGACTAAACTCGCGCCTGGTGGGGCTTGCGACGGTGCTCATGGTTCTGTGCCAGTCGTGATCGATATCAGCGGCCAGTTTAATCCAATGGCAGCCGCCTAGCATGCAGCGACATTTACGAACTTGCACCGGCTCACCGCGCTTTATCGCACGTTTGCTGTATTGTGCTCTCTCGCTTGTCACTGAGATCATGATATGACGGCTCACGGTGATGGTGATCAGGATTGCGGTGAGAAAAACTTGGCCACTCGGTTGGCATTACGTGTGGTGTTGTGAGGATCCCGCAGACGCCGAATCGTCTCAACTTTGTCCCTTCTGACCCACTGAGTGGGGTAACTTCCGGACATTGTCACGTCGTTCTCGGCGAATCAGAAAACTCAAAATCACGTCCTTCATACAATACTTATCGATCGATTGGCTGGAGGCATCATCAGTGGCGGCACCGCCAGTGGGATCCAACAGACACAGCAGAAGGCACAATTGGTCATGTAGAGAGCTTTGCGCAGTGCGCTCACTGTCCCAGGCTTATTAGCTGGGGTGCACTGGACCATAGGGGTGATTTCGGTTCCTTCTCCCTGGCTGTTTGAAGTCCTAGTGCTGGGTCAGAGTCCCAGTCGGTTGTGTAAATAACGGATGTCGTTGACCGCGTCCGAAGTAGCTGGGCTACAAACATCTAAGGTGGGTCTTCTACTGAGATGTTTGAGCGCCCACCTTACCCTTTCCTTTCTTCCCCGTTCTCGAATGCGCCCTAATTCGGGGTAACGGTATTCTCAGTATTTCAATGGTATGTCTGTCTTTCGCAAGTCATCCACATCGCTTTTTTTTGTTCGGCATCATGCTCATGTATGAGTAACTCTCAGTTGCTGGCATGGCGATTCTGGTGGGGAAGATCCGCCTAAGCGATAGGCATTTCTCTGATGCAAATGGACTGTTGGTAGATCTTTGACTACGTGATCACGCTCGAGGACGAGGTATGTGAACACGACGGAATCGTCGTCAATGCGTTAACCCTTCGTTAGGCACGGTGGGTGTGGGGCCGCAGCTGGGATGCGACACGAGTCGTCTTTACGATATCGAGGTATCTACCATTCGTGGGCATGGGGATGACTGCATATGGTGAGTGTGCCATGGCGAGATCTTCCTTTCTGCTGAGGATACTGCGCGGGAAGTTGCCTTGCGTTCAACCTCAGAAGTATGTCCAATGTATGCGTGTTATTGTGCATGCCTAATGTAATATGGCGACATTGGTGATATCCCTACGCCCCGATAGCCCTGCGGGCCGAGTTTAGCAGAGAACAGTGGGTGGATGGGTCGTTGACGTCTTGAGGACACTCGAATTGACACCTCTTTTTTCCAGTCATTCATATATTGGGTATCATTGCTGCGGAAGGTTCGTCGCTTAGCCTCTCCGTGAATGGCGCACTGGCATGAATACCATTTGTCACCAAGTGCTTCTGGTTCTACGCACGTACGCGTTCTGGCAAGGCGATAAAGGGGTGTTGTACGGCCTTTTTGCATACAGTGGTGTGAGTCGTCTCTTTGTCGTCGTATTTCTTTTGAGTTAACAATGACACAACTTAGTTGACGATCGGTGGGGCCATCGCGATCAACGTCTTGCCAGTACAGCTTATCCCTGGAGGTAAGTCTCAAGCTTCGTCAGTTGCTCTTCTCTAGACCCATCTGACTGGTGCACAGGTCACACTGCCCTGCCGAATTGCCTTTTGATCTCCTCTCGAAACAGTACTTTTGTATATTTGTTCTTATTGATTTTTGAGATGGGTGAGTAGCCTATTGAATTGTTGCATCACCGTGCGTGCTGATTTCTTTCAGTGATTTTGTTTTTAACGGCCTATAAGCGGTTTCGTGCTTATCGCGAAGTGAGGACATCCATCGTGCGCACGATCTATCGAGATGGGATGTTTTACGTCGTCTGCATCATACGTAAGAGAGATCTTGACGCCCGTAGACCCGTAGCTTACATTCGGGCGCAGTTATCACATTCGCCAATGTGCTTGTTGACGGTATATTTCCGGTAAATATATGTCCTTTCACGGCACGCCTCCAGACAATCATTGACAAAATTGGTTATTTTCAGTTTCAATTCAGCAATCTCTTGGACATGTGTGTGACACCGTACTTTACGCCTTTGTCTTGCAGAAGTTCTGACGACAGTTGTTTCACTTGCAGACCCCAGTTCGCACTTCACAGCGTGCTGGCATCGCGCATCATGTTCAACCTACGCGAGAGCTACTACCATGTACCGGATGTGATAACGGCGGATTCGGGCGTGCCCAGCGATATTGCATACTGCCCGCGCTTGAGCTTGACCTCACAGTCAAACGAATCCGAGTTATCTGGATCAGAGTCGTGGGTGTGACGAGTCTGTCGATGAAGACATTGGAATACCGTTGGAACTCGGGACTGTAGTATGTCAAGGGTATAGGGCGTTGACTCTTGCTAGCATGGTGTCATGATCACCTTTTCTAAGCGTTGAAAGAGCCTTCCGGGGACCTTTAAAGGGAGGTCAGCCTGACAGTAGTACCGGTCGCCTTTTCTCTGATTGGCACAGTACACCCTGGCCACAAATGATATATCTCCTTACTACCGAGGGACTGTCCCATGTGTCCCGCCTCCAAACCCGAGTTGAACGTGCGCAAATTTGGCATGACCTGTGTAACTCTGGTGGGTCGCATCCGGGTAAGTTACGAATGTGAGCCCCTGTTAAGATGGCCCGATGATCATCTAATAGTTGCAATTTATTCTCTCTTCTCACAGCCGCACTTTTGAAATTTGACGTTTCATGCTTTGATGCCCGCATCTGCAGCGTTTCCACCCACATAGGCGGTCGTCAGGTGATGGCAACCTAACCAGAAAAATATGCCACCTGACAGCAAGTTATACATCCAGTTACAGTGCAACATTGCTACATCGCGATTTATGGTAGTCGACTCTATTTTCGAGCTCATCTTAAACAACAAGTCGATGACAACTCTAACGAATGTCAACGTATTGCGAGGAAAATTCAAGACGTAAAGTTTGGACGGTCAACGAACCAAAACTCTATAAGTCCTCCTTGCACACGTTCGGAACGAATCAACGTGAACCTCAACTGCTATTCACGTCCAACTCTGTTCATGCGAACTGGGAGACCCTCTCCTTGACGGTCGAGATTGCTGCTTTCGAGGTCGGCTTGATGTCTACCTCGAAGTCTCGCGGATAGCTTTTCAAGTTGAGGTTCACAAGGCAACCTTAGGATGATCCGCGGCTTCAAAAGTCAGAACAGAGTAAACGTACCTCACAATTCCATCACTGTACGATGGCGTCAACGGGATTTCGTTTCCATCTTTATCCATCTTCTTCGAGATATCGACGGTTGCAACGATATTGGACAGCAGCATGAAGACCATGTTATCACCCAGATATTTACCTGGACAGATCCTGTCGAATATCCAAACCGAATGTGATCAGATGCACTCAAAGTAGAGCCACCATACGACTTACCTGCGTCCAAAGCCAAACGCGTATGCATAGGGGTCTAGTGCGGTTTCTTTGACTTTGTCTGCGAGGTGACGCTCTGGTACAAATTCATCCGATGGGAATCCACTCTTGTCGTCCTTTGTCATGGCCCTATCGAATCGGTGGGTCATATGTTCGATTTCTCAGAGCTAGGACCAAACGATACGTACCACACGTTTGGAAGCACAATGGTCCCCTCCGGAATGTAGTACCCTTCAGGATCGCATTTTCTCAGTCTGAGAATGTACTGAGAGCACACATGAACCACCTACCCTTATAGAAATCTGCCGAGCTTGTTGCGCGAGCTATACTGAGGGGAAGTGCGGGTCTCCACCGCATTGCTTCTTTGATAGCTGCCCGGAGGTAGGGCAGGGCATCGCGATCTTGAAGTTCCGGGAGGCGTTCAGTTCCGACAACACGGGTAAGCTCTTCTTTCAGCTTTGCTTGGACGTCAGGGTACATGGCCATAGCGAGTATAAAGTTGAGGGTTGTGGTGTATGACTGCCACAAAAAAACAGTGTGAAAACTACTGGAGTTCGTTTCGAGTAATTGATACGTACGGTCTCTCCTCCGGCTGTCCCATCACGTTCATCAAAAAGGGACCACACTTACAGGCGGAGCCTGACACTCACCACCATACATTGACCCTGCTGCCCAGCGAAGAGTATGCTCGACACTAGATTGCACGTCGGGGTCGTCAGTCTGGTACTTATCAAGACAATCGGCTGTGAATGAAGGGAGGTTGGTTCCCTGTTCGCGTTCCCTTTTCACGTGTTCATAGGGCCGGGTGATGAGGCCCTCGATATCTGCACGTCCACTTGCCGCAGTGGTATGAATCTGGTTGAAGGGGATCCAGGCGGGGAGGTGTTTCACTGCAAGTACGAGATTAGTGTGAACTTGGCGATGCGCTGGGAACGACGACTTACAACCCGGAATAAGATCAACGAGGAATGCTCCTGGGACGGTTGCTTTCCCGATCATCTCCATAGTTCGTTCTGCATCGGCAATGTACTGTGACAGGTTAGAAGAAGGAACGGTCCACATGATGGGAACTTTACCAGGTCATCAGGAGTATCCACCGGTAGGCCATATGTCACGGCCATGATTATCCGTCCAACCGTGCTGCATAGGCGCATTCAGTCAAGCATTTTCGTTAAGAAATCATGTTCACGAACAGACGAAGTTGCCGATCGAAGTCATCCGGATCGTCAAGCAGAGTGTCGACGTATTTAGCAACGCAGTCCCCAACCGAGTCATACTTTTTGACAGCTTCGGGGCTCAGAGCCATGTGTGTGAACTTCCGTTGCTTTTTCCATGCTTCTCCGTATTGGAGCAGGGCCATACTCTGTATCCGTCAGCTTTTCACATGCGTTCTAGAAGAGAAAAACTAACTTACGTTATTCAACCTCATGAGCTCACCGACCATGGTGAACTTGGGGCGATCAGAGTAGATCGTGTGCCGTGATTCAAAAAGGTCGGAAACGGCCTCGAGAGTGTTCACGATGAGTATCCTGTTGCCGAGTACCTCGACATACACGAGGTCGCCTGAACGTTGTTCGATTACAATCAGTTGTTGCTGTAGAATATCAAAACACTCGTACCATATCGCTCTTTCCATTCGAGAAATTTGTGCCAGTTCTGAGAATGGGGTATGTCCAAGAGATTTCCGACTAGGGGTTTTCTCGATGGCCCTGGAGGGAGGGGGAAGCCTTTGGAGAGCTTAGCTTGAGCGGAGCGGTTTCTCCAGAAGTAGATGGTCAGGACGGTGAGGCCGAGTGCGACAATATCTGTGAACATTGTGGAATGTTGGAGGTGGAGACTCAAGCATGAAGACCGCGCTACGCATTTTAAAGACACAGCTCAGGTAACCAAGACCTCAAGCATCAGCGGGTGGACTGGACATGGGAAGCGTTAGGTAAGGAGCCAAGACCAGTTCCCGGTCCCGGCCATCCAGGATCATTGTGGCTATCTCAGATGAAACAAACAGCCGTCCACTCACTGACTTGTGTGGGTCTCATCATCCCAGCGTAGTCAATGTCCGCGAGGTGATCTGAACCGAATCGTATCCATGCACTTGGGGTTAGATATCTCTGCATCAAGCTCAGCGCAAGACTGTCTGACAGGGACGATCAAAATGTATTCGATGGAACCTCCCACGGTCTGCCACCCACAGCCTGTCGACACATTGCTTTTGGTTCGTTAATATTTGCCCGAGTGGGTGAATAAATTTATCGGGCTAAACGCAAACTTTCTGATCACATGGCCCCTCGACCAGTTTGATCATGTGCTGATTGATGCGCCCGACTAGAAAATAGCTACATGTAGGAAACACACAGTTCCCATGGTGTCAACGATGGCGCACTGGTCTACTTCCGTTCCCAACTCTGGTTTCAGCATCTGCCGTTTGATTCCCTGCAGCCACTGGGAAATCCTGTCAATATTCCCTCGCTGTCTCCGGGAGATTCTAGCAACTTGCTGTTTGATTGCAGGGATTTTGGTGACCCGGTATCTATTGCACCGCAGAAAGCTATTACCCCCCGGTGTGTATCCGTTTTGGAGAGGCGCGTGCAGCACTGACTATTGTACCGCTCAGGACCCCCTACTTCGTTCATTACTGGGAACCTGAGACAGCCGAAGGGACATCCGTGGAAGACCTACCACGAGTGGTCACAGAAGTGGGGTATGTGTGTTGGCTTCCCCATTCCGGTTTATATAGTTTTCGTTCTTAGGAAGTGTGCTTTGTCTCCACCTGTTCGGCCGAGATGTGATCGTGTTCAATGGTGCCAAAGTCGCGGAGGATTTACTGGAGAAGCGCTCCAAGATATATTGCGACAGGCCAACCTGGCGAATGGCGGACCTCATTGGTCGTCAAGATAACGTTGGATTTGCCTACTACGGAGAAGACCTCAAGTCTGCAAGGAAGTTACTTCATTCTGCATTGGGACCACAATTTAGATCCAACAACTGGGGCCCCATGTTGGAGGACCAGACTCTCGGTCTTCTTAGACAACTCGCGACATCTGGTCAAGCTTGGGAGCTCGTTGTGAAAAAGTGAACACCTCGTGCTCCCCCATTGGGTACCTGAACCTGACACTTCCACAGACATGTAGCATCCGTCATTGTTCGCTTCACATACGGAACAGATGCCACAGATGAATACGTTCGATTGTCGCAAGAAGTCAACCACGACACTGGGTTGGCGTTACAACCTGGGTGGGCTGTAGACTTGTTCCCTTTTTGTATACCAGCTTTACTTTGATGGGAAATCCGTGCACTAACGTCCTTTTGCAGTGAATATACTTCCGTCCTGGCTTCCCGGGATGGCTTTCAAGCGATGGGCGGGAATGGCTAGAGAAAGGTTCTATCACTGTACACGGTCACCCTATCTCGCAACACGTGCCGCTGTTGTAAGACATCCGCGAACTGGTCGAGTTTCAAACTGACCGTTCGATCCTTGAAGCTCGATCAAACAGCTCCGCCGTCCTTTGTTGCAGACAACCTCCGTTCAATCCTCAAGGACGGCTACCTAGCCAATGAAAAGATTTTGATGAGTACCGCGGGAAGTGTCTACGGAGGTGAGAATCCACTCCCTGCATCCTTGCAGGCGGCTAACTCTTCGTTCAGCTGCAACTGACACGGTGGGTGTAAAGACTTATTATTTAAAATTAGACAGAACTTGATGTTCTTACAGACAATTGCCCTGCTGATGTCTTTCTTCCTTCTGATGACAGTGCACCAGGATATCCAGAGGAAAGCTCAAGCTGAGATAACATCACTATTGCGCTCATCCCGATTGCCAACACTAGAGGACCAACCGAACCTTCCCTATATTGACGCTCTGATTCGGGAGATCCATAGATTCCACCCCGTGATAAATTTGGTCCCACACAGTGCCTTGTGCGATGACGAATACGAGGGTTATTTGATCCCTAAGAGGGCGTGGATAATGTGCAATGTCTGGTGGGCCAGGGCTTCTCTTTCGACTTCTTTCAATACAACTATACAATCCCACAGGTCGATGACCCACGACCCAACCATATACCCTGATGCAAATGTGTTCAAGCCAGAACGACACCTTGACACGTCAGTTACTGATCCCAGGTCTTTTACTTTCGGATTCGGAAGAAGGTGGGAGATTTTACTACATATCATGGCAAACACTCATGCCAAATTATCTGCAGATCGTGTCCCGGGATTTACTTCGCAAATGCCCACAGTTTCCTTGTCATCTCCCGGATTTTAGCGCTCTTCAGCATAAAGCCCATAAGGGGACCAGACGGCGGGGAGCACGTTCCGACACTAGAATACACGGGCGCATTCACTTCGTGAGTATGCCTCTCCTCTCGACGAGTCTGCATTTGTGACATTCTGGTAGGCAGCCGGTGCCTTTCGTTTGCGAACTGGAGGTTCGGGATCAGGAGCTCGAAGAATTTCTCTGAATTGTGGCGATAATACAGTATGCTTGCGTAGCACTTTGGTATTCGAGTCTGAAACAAACGCTATTGAGTTCATTCTGGACGCACTCCGTTTAGGCTCGACTATTACAGACTTTGCTGCATGGACGAATGGTTTGATCCCACAAGATCATAACTTCCTTCCCCATGCATATATGAATCCGATCTCCAATTGCAATTCTTCATCCATTACTTCCTCCTCGGCTGATGTTCGGAGTGCATTAAACTCGGCATCTCCGAGATCAGGAAGTCGGCGGAACTGATCTCCAAGAGTGTCTATCAATCGCATTTGAACGATCGCTGTTTTGCGTCCCATCTCTTTGAGTTCCGGATCTTCGGCGCGGTTCGGTATGGATAACCGTGTCAGAGTCGAATGATGGGACTAACCTTTCGGCCACGTTCCTATTGGAAGGGAAAAGGACTTGGCGCCACCACTCTCAAAAAGTGGAGAATCCGAAGAGTTTTTACTGGCGCAAATCATGTGTTCAATCTCATGCGCGATGGACCACGACTTGGGTTGTTGAGTGCCGTCGTCGAGCATCTTTGATCGAGGCATATGGGGGAGTTTGTTCAGCAGGCGATCGACTTCGGCGAGTGCCGGACTGCGCTTTTGCAGATTCCTTGAAATGGATTCTTCGGGCTCGAGGAAAGCAAGGAATCCCCCTTCAGAGGAGGCGTCAGACAAAACCACGAACGAGATTGTCAGGCGGGCAAACCTGGACGAAGGATACGATGGATTTCGAGCATCAGCTCGCTCCTGTCAGGAATCTGCGGGGTTCAGTCAACTCCGTCGTTTCGGCAAAAAGGCATGTATCTATATCACGTACGCTTGGCACGGTGCGCATCTGGACAAAATCAAAAGACGCGTCTTCAAAGGGTAGACCCTTTTCTGCATCGAGCGCCGTTACATCGTGAAGCCGAAATCACTAAACGTTTAACATACTAATGTCGTGCTGAATGAAGGTGGCGGATGGGCCCTTAGTTCTGATGGAAGGCAGGGTTAGTATTCGTGCAGGCCCGTAGTTTAAGTGTCACCCACGATGGCTTGGATATGTCAATCCCAACGATCCTAGCATTCGGGAATTCATTCGCCATCTTTGGATCCGGTGTGAGCATCCAAAGCTCGAAAGGTTGATTACACCACACCCACGTCTAAAACCCAGTGTCCGCTTCCACAACAAACGTCCAGGACATCACGAACGTCTTCCGACTAACAGGTTAGTACACCGGAAAGAAGCAGCTGCGACCTACCAATCTCGTGGAGTGGAACTAGATAATTCCCCCCTAGTGTGGTGACGGTTATCCCAATGTTACTGGCGAACAGGTGCGTTTACCTATAAGGCTCCGTAAGACGTCGTTCAACAGCCCCAGACGTTCATGCTCAGTTTCGTCATTCCTATGCAGTACGGATTGGCTAGTGGTACGGGTGTGCGAGCGCGGACAGGCTGGAACTTCAACTTACGGTAAACGGTAGTTGCTATCTGTGTCGTGATATTGATATTTACGCATCTCGTGTCGATGATGAAGCTGGTAAGTATGAAATGGTGGTTTCAGGCTGGAGACGTCTGGGAGAAGGAGTGATGTGAGATGAGAGAAGCGGCGAACGTCCTTGCGTGAGACGGGCCTTCCTAAGGCGGGCTGGGCTATGCCCAGAACCCAAACCGAAATTGGCTTGGGGCCTAAGCTGGATGACTGGCGTGTGCAAAGAGCCAGAGCGGCTAAACTCTGGCCCAACGCACGGAAGGCCTGCCCGAGTAGGACTGCAGTGCGCAACTAAGCGAAGAGAGAGAGAGAGAGAGAGAGAGAGAGAGAGAGAGAGAGAGAAAACTTCATTGCTAGGAGCTAGGGAATCCCCCCAAAGCTGGCAGCATACGGTGGTAGGGGGAGTCCTTTCGCCCTCTGCCGCATCCCTCTCTCCAGCCCCCGCACACTAGCCCGGGCAGTCCTCAGTATCGCCAAGTCTGACTCTAGACTATGCTCACAACTCACTGGTACGTTCACCTTCCCCATGCCAGTCCTTGTCCCCGTCACCATCTACCAACCAAGGTGGTATTTTCCGTCTCCTCCAACAGATTTCCCCCGCCCTCTTTTCCAATTTGAATGAGCTAGAATATCTGTATACAGGAAAGGACCTACGGGGGGGTTGAGTTCCTCTTGGATACTCCTTGATCATGCTGCGGCGAGCTCGTCGACGCGGAGGAGAACCGTATCGACAAGCTCCACGAAGACCTGCCAGTGGTTTACATGTGGCGTCACCATCCTTTTCACTTGCACGCAGTTCGCGATCGTCTACACTGGCAATTGAACGTCTAGAAGTCGTATCATCGTTATTGAGAGCGATCGCTGACAATATCATTCCTTGACAGCGACTCGGACTTTCGATGTCCGACCATATGACCGCATCGTACACTGGTGACATTCCCAGAATCCGGTGTGAGCTTAGAGTCGGGTCTCTCGCTTGCGCGGGATGCCGTGCTGTGGTTGCGCACCCTCCAGTTCACACTGGGTTACATCTACACTGGCACCCTTGTTTCTCCCATCGAACATATGACCTACCTCAATACCGCGTTTGAAATTCTTCAATCGGCGAACTATCTTTCATTCCTTTACCTCTGCAACAAGATCCAACCCCGCATCGTTTACGAAATGCTTCATGGTCTCTATCACGCCTCCCCCGAATTCGACGAATACGAGTGTATCATTAACGCTAAATGGAGTATTGGCAGATGTCGATGCCGCCAGTGTGCCCACAGGGTTCCGCGCGTGCTCGAACTCGCGCTCGTAGGTCTCTTTAGGGAATGCTGCTGTGACGCCGAATTCGCCGCTCTACCTCAGAAAACACGAGGTAGCATCGTCAAGGGTGTTGATAAGCGCACGACACCGACCAACGTTTTCCCACTGTTGTTCGCTGCTCATGGCGCAGGGGGCGACGACCATGACCGCACTTCCACGCCAACTCCGCCAGCCACGACCTCGAACGGGTGGCCTGCTCTGTCGAAGATCATCACCAACAGCACCTCATCCATCCATCAAGCATCCTGTGCCTTCTGTCCGCTCCCGACACTCCACTGCTGTCCGTTCCTCTCATCACTCATCCCATCATCCTAACGGTCTACCTACCTTCCGCATACCCTCCTCCACACCCCGTCCACACTCCATTCTTTCCTCTACGACATGCGACACGTCCACTTTCCGTACCGCACCATCTGAGCTCATCACGCCGACTTCAGCGGGTTCCAACCGGACGCCGTCCCGCAGAGCATCTGGTGGGTCTACCGACCGACCGTCAGCACGCGAACTGCAGGGACGACCGCCAAAAAAGGGCACCACATCCAGTGCAACAGGGCCAGGGCCAGGAGGTGCATCGATGGTCCAAGCCTGCGTCGCGTCTGGTGTCTGTCACCTCCACACGAACCCCTGTGCGACATCATCCGGAAAACGATGTCACCAAGATCAGCCCCGAATTGATGACAAAACGATTGCCGTCTGCAGGTCGTGCGACGCCCAGAAAAAATTGTTGGGCAGGAACGTCGTCGAAAAGAACGGAGTCAGATATCCTTTCCTGCGCCTTCCCCGCGCATTGGTCGCGTGGAGATCGGGAAAGAAAGAGCGAGGGTTAAAGATCGACAATGAGAAGAAAAATACGCCCTCCGTTCCACCGGTCGAGTCACCAGAGGGACATGACGACACGGAGACAAACCTGCACACTGTCTACACGGCGCCAGAGACCCCAGAACAGGGGGTGGACCCTATCATTACTGAGGATCAAAATTTTGACGATACCCTCGCCAGGCGAGAGATTACCACCTCTACGCAAACACCCGAGACGAAATCTTCCCCTGAACTTACACTTACCGGACCAATCCTCGCGTCTGCAGCCCCCCAGGGGCAACGTTCCACACTGGTATTCCCTGTATCATATCTTCCAAGCGGAAACGATCCCGTGCGTTTGCGATATATTGGAGAAACCCTTGGCGAGCATGGACCTTGGGTTTGCATCGAAGTACCTATCGACACCTGGGTCGGCGACGTCAGATGGCCATGCATGGTGCGACGGTTCTTGGGGCGGCATTCGGCACTTTGACATTGGGAGAACGGCTTCAAATGGGAGTTTGGTATTGAGATACTCGTACGCCACGGCGGCGCAGGGCGGAATGGAGCAACAGCACGTCGACACTCAAGGGATCGGGTGGGAGGGAGACCAGTTGCATGTCGGGTTTGACAGGATGATGCGGATGCGGAGTCCGTCCCCTGCCGCAAGCGATATGTCGGCATCGGAGTCCATGGGGTTATTTGTGAGACCGCAGTAGGTGCTGCATGTGGTGGACGCTGTCGGTACAGATCTCTGAAGCAATCCACCCTGCTCATGCATCCACCTTGTTCTCCATATTGCCTCGTATCTCTTCTTGACGACCGTCACGACCCTTGCCCATAGGCTGTTTTTCTGCGGACACCTGATGTGACCTTGCCATCATAACAACCCCTAGTATTCCTTTTATTCCCATCGGGTTTGTTGCAGGAGCTAATTTCTCATACTACGACACAAAGAAATTCGTAATTCTTTGCATTCTTGCGTTTTCGTTAGAAGAATGTTCGCATCGCCGTCTCCGTTACTCCGTTCCATGCATTGGACTCTCTTGTTTTTCATCATCATCAAGCTAGCAAATACTCGTTTACATCATACCGCATTCGTTGTTTTCCTTCTCTTTTGTTCCTTCCCTGTGCGTGCGCTCGACTTGGATGGATGCGGATTTGAAGTCGAAAGATTCACCTCGGAATGAATAACAGCATCTCCTTTTCTCCCCTTTTCAATACCCCTTCTCTGTGGACTGTACTGTATTCCTTCAAGAATACTCCTGCCGCTCGTTTCCTTTTCGTCCATTCTGTCTACATTTTCAGGGGTACCATGATTTTCCCTCGCTCGTTTACGTTTCCGGTCCTCTACTCTCTCCGGAAAGGTTCACCGCACCATGGTATTTGCTGAGCCACAAATATACGAAACTAACCAGCACATTCAGTGGCATCGGTGAGCGCTTGGGCAGTGGATCGAACCTTGCTCCAGACCATTCTCTGTGGGATGGGTACGCATCAGCTGCTGATTCGGAACCACAAATTTACACGGACATCTTGTTAGATTCTGGGGTCTTCTGTCCAGAACGGAACAGACACGGGGGTCGTTTTTACTACTTTTTAGGAGGTTCCCTACTACACTTTGTGTCGGACATTGCTAGGGGTTTGCGGGTGGTCCTGTGCATGCCCCAGCATGCTCACTCATACGACTTGAAGCAAAGCTTGTAAGTTCGCTGAGTTATAGAAAGTGTGTTGTTATGTGCCATATGCAATTGCATACAAATGTTTTTGGGGTAGGCGTCGTGAAGCATAACAAACCATACGTAAAAACAGAGCAACGTGGACGACCCGATCACACCTCCTTTACTTTGACGGTACCACGTAGCAGACCAGTCTGAAAACGGACCCACACATTCAGAATTCCAAGCTCGGAGCGTAGACGTAGGGTGGCTACGTACCCGGCGGGCGGCAATGAGACCAGCCTTTTGTCCAGGAACGGCGGAGCGGGCGATCGTTGAGGCTTTACCGATATGTTGGTGGTTACCACCACCGTGAGGGTGATCGACGGGGTTCATAGCAACACCACGAGTACGAGGCCAGCTAAAAAAAGGGAGGGGCAAATCAGCGCCACTGTCGCACTCGCTACGCATACAACCTCTCTCGTACCTGTTGCGCTTAGCCTTGTATTTGTAGTACGCCCGACCAGCCTTGAGCAATGGCTTGTCGATACGTCCACCACCGGCAACAATCCCGACAGTCGCACGCGAGCTCGCAGAGATCGACTTCTTTGCACCGCTGGGGAGACGAATCCGGGTCTTGTGGTCCTCAGGGGAGTGACCGATGATGGTGGCGTAGTTGCCAGATGTACGTGCGAGTGCACCACGGTCACCAACTTTCTCCTCAACGTTGCAGATGATAGTACCTTCCGGGCATTGGCCTACGGGGAGGACGTTGCCAACAGTGAGAGCGGCTTTCTTGCCGCAGTAAACGAAGGCGCCGGTGTGAAGACCCTCGGTAGCGATGAAGGTTTCCTTGCGAAGTTTGTAGCGGTAAGGGTCGCGGAAGACGACACGTGCAAGTGGTGCCCCGCTAATCAAGGCTGGTCTGAGCGGGAGAACTGCGATGGCAAATACGAGCTTACCGGCCAGAATCGTGAATAATTTCCTTGACGATACCACGAATGTATCCATTGCGCTCTGCGTAGTCGAGAGTGCGGAATTTGGCGGGTGCCTTGTTGTGGTGGGTGTGCGCCCTGAACTGGAGGGAAAAAGCAGTTGAACGATGGGCGAGATTTGTGACGGAGTAGGACGTACGATGGTGTGCGAGCGCCTTTGTGCCCTAATGACTCGACCCATCGTTTATCTGCAACGACGTCAGCTGTTTGTCCGGTAAATGGGTGGTAGGGAGAGATGAGAATGGGGTATCGAGACAGAGGGCAAGTGATCCAGCGCGTGAAATGACCGATTTCGATCCCGATTTCTCGCAAACGTACGTCCGGTGTGTCCTCGAAATATGCAACGACGTGAACTTGGGGATACTCACATTCTTTGTGTCTTGGGGGTACCGTTGCTGGCGTCGAGCGTTGGGCAGTTTGCTTGTCCCTGCGCTGTGGAGCCGGAAAGTTCAGTCGGAGATTGAAATAAGAAGCCGAATAGGTTAGGGTTAGTCCTTGTTATGTCAGCATCTCTCTCTTCACTATGAACGGCCTTGCTGTCCTGCGACGCTCCCGGACATGCTGGAGACAAACAACCCATGCCTACTTTCATACATACAGCCCGGCCCGACTCCCGAGACTTACTGCCCCTCTCAGGACACGCCCTCGCCCTGCCGTACGTGCGCGTCCCCTGTCGACTGTCCAAGCACCGGCATCCGACATACCCAATGCCCGCAGTGTCCTCCTTACATCCCCAACGCCTGCAGATATAGACGCGCAGGAACTCGACGCAGAGCTCATCCCCCCAGACCACATCCGCATCCTCCTCACCACCCGCGCCGCCAAAGTGCGTGCGACCCCTCCAGATAGGACGCGACACTGACCACACCCTAACAGCAACTCCAGCGCATCGCGACCCGCGAGGCCAACCCTAACGTCGCTTTGCACATCTCTGTCGAGTCAGGCGGATGTCATGGCTACCAATACAAACTCCAACTTGCTACTACCCGCGCGCCAGAAGACTAGTGCGTCTCCTTCCACATCTCCGCCTGTTCGCGCTTACCCTCTTCCCTTCCCCTTCCCTAGTCATCTCACACATCCCGACGTCCGCCCCTCGAACATCTACGTCGACGCTGTAACTCTCCCCATGATCAACGGCGCAACGATCGATTACGCAACTGAGCTCATCGGGAGCTCATTTCGCATCACCGCAAACCCACAGGCAAAAGGTGGCTGCGGCTGCGGTGTCAGCTGGGAGCTGAAGGAATAAATCCCCCCTCTCATTTGTACGTCTTGACTACGCGTTCGACTTCATGCCTCGTCACCAACCACTTACCGTCTCGGATCTCATGTATAATATCAATAGATGGTACTTGCTGACTCTCCTCCACGCAAAGATTTGATTCCCGGTTTTATATACATGACATCACCCCACATAGCATATGAAGGTACTTGAGACAGGTTCCTCACGTCAATGAATGTACTGCGTTTCGACACGGGCCGCTCGACAACGTAGCGTGATCGAGGACGTTCAGGACATGGGAATTCCGGCACTTTCCGGCTGAATCTTGGATTGCAGCGGATTCTCACGGACGGCGGAAAGGCACCCACACCACCCAATGGACGCCAGCACCTGGACACATTACACGCCTGAGCACTATGCACGAACTCCGCCAGTTGCACCTGATCACTTGGGACTCGCCACCTCCCACATCTATCCACCCATTCGTATGCAGATGGACCCGATACAAACAGCTGCTTCATCTCAAACACGACACATGTTTGCGCCCTCACCGCCAATGTTTACTGCCAACCATTCTCATGCGAACTGTGGAACAGCGCAGGCAGACTTGTACAGAACGCAATACATGCCCAACCTCTCAGCGCCAAGTGATCTAGCACAGACATCTTACTCATCGTCGTCTCGCCCAAGCACTTATTCCATTCCATACTTACATTCACGGCCACACTAATGTCGCTTTTGATTTTCATGAAGAATTTAACAATATATTCAACATTTTACGGCAAGATCACCCAGCAGGACTGTTTGATCAGCGGCAGGATCCCAAACAAGCCAAAATGTTTTATTCCTGTTTCGGAAGCCAACTTGACACTTGGTGCCCAACCACAACACGCGCGCTCCAAGCATGTTGCTGCAATGCTTCAGCCTGCGATCACCCTCGAGGTCAAGCAACGCAAGGTCACCTGCCTTGTCTACTATGGAGCTTACGGGTCCAGATACTGCTGGGTCAGCGCAGGTCCGAGTCTGCAAGTCCCCCGGAACTCAAGGGTGAGGAAGAGGAGTATCTCGATATCACCAGCCTGGTCTTTTGCAGAGCTGACGGGTCCCGATATCACTGGAACCACTAGCACAGGTTGATTGGATTCGAGGCAGAGAAGTGTGTCAGCTCATGGTAGTGCACCCATTAGCGGTCATGGTGTATCTCGCTCCGGGTCGCCCACTGTGAGTAATGAGTTCGGCCGGCCACTCTCAGGAAGCATCCAGCGCCGCCGCACCAGGAGCGAGGTCTCAACCTCGGAGTCGTCGGAGCAAGAATGAAAGCGGCTCAAGCAAGAAGCACAAGACATTGCGAGGCAGAACAAGATCCCACCGAAGCTGCTACTCCAGCTCGCAGAGATAGATTCATCCTACCTCATTCATTCGAAATCGTTGCTCACGTCGACCAAGTCGAAAAGTCTAGCTTCTATGGTACTTCATCTAGCTGCATGGATCCTCAAGCAAGAGCAAACGAAAGAAGACAATGAAGCCACCAGTATCAACATCTCTTTGGATTCGAAGGACTTTGAGGCCAGAACTGTGGTTTTTTTCTATCACTCCACGGCGCTGACTGATGTGTATAGGCCACACTCAAAGCATGCCTTACAGTTTGCTTGCTCTCCGAAAGGACCAACCAAAAGCGCAGCTTACTACTGCCTGAGCTACACACACCAAAGCTGCGGGAATGAGAGTGATTCATTTGTCAAGAAGAAAGTGTGTGCATTAGTGTAGGTTGTGACGACGGATGTACTCGTTGATGACTTTATCTACGTTGCGAAGATGAGCAGTATCAACAGAGGAAGAGAGGAAGGACACTTTCCATTCGGCGCCAGTATTCTAGGAATGCTCGCAACAACTCAATCTCATCGTAGTATGTACCATCAGGAGTGTGCTGCGGCAGGGCTACGGTGCAGCGTTCGCTGATCAGCGGGACTAGTCTGCTGACCAGACCAGGTCAAGGGACCTGAGCAGCCTATATATATGGTTACGGGCCCTGCTCCCGTCCAAACTACATTTCTCCACGCACCCCCACCTTCAACTTCCGCTACCGCGACAGCGAAACTCAAGCATGTTCCCGGTTGCCAAGTTGTTGCTCTTTGCAATTGCCTCGGGGATTGCCTTTTCACTCTGGAAAGTCCTCCGGCTTGTATGGTATCATCCACACAAGTCACCCCTACGCCATCTACGGGGACCGAAGGGAACAAGCTTGATTCTTGGAAATTTGGGTGACATCATGAACGATGTGTGTTACTACCATTTATGCGTGTCCATCTAATACGATCTGAACCTGATTCCTTCCTTAGGAGAATGACATGCTGGTTGAACAGTGGGTGCAGGAGTATGGCAGCACGCTGAGCTTCAAGGGGCTCTTGAATGTTCGTTTCTGTCCCCCCACTCACAAACGGTAAACCGCTTTGTTGACCTCTGCATGCCTGATACCTAGAACAACCGACTGCTCACCGTGGACACACGTGCCGTCAATCACATCCTTACCCACAGTAATGATTACCAGAAGCCTCCTGACACCAGACGCGGTTTGACACAGATTTTTGGAGAGGGTGAGGCAATCATATCATCACATCGTCTCAATGAAGCAACATTAACCACCAACGTGGCAGGGTTACTTGTGGTGGAAGGCACGCAGCACCGTCAGCAGGTTTGCGTCCATTTATTCGACGACGATGGGGACTGAATCCTTCGTGAATAGAGACGTATAATGGTAATTGAAATTCTTAGAAATCGCACGATCGGCTTGACTAAATACTGACCAGAACCCCGCATTCGGCCCAGCGCAAGTTCAAGCACTGACAGAGACTTTCTTCGCAAAAGCTGTCCGCGTGCGTGTCGTCCTTGTTCTTTTGATCGCCCAGCTACTAACCGAAACCGCTCCAGCTTTGTGATTTATGGTCTGCTGAGATCGCCAACGATCCTACTGCCACGATCACCGGCACACGTATCGATATCGTACCCTGGTTGAGCAGGGTGACGCTTGACATCATTGGTCTCACTGGTATATTCGCTCTCAGGCTGCACATGAACAAACATCACTAATGGCGAACAGGATTCAGCTACAACTTCAACGCGCTGGACTCAAGCAGGCAACCGAACGAGCTGAGCGACGCATTTTCGACCATGTTCTCAGCGAGCCAGAGTATGACCATACTCGATATTTTGCAGACGTTGATCCCAGTCCTGCGTATCATCGTGAGCGCCATTCCTAAAGTTCTCATGGAGTTGATGGGTTCACAGATCTCATTTACCTTACAGCCTAGTGTCGGGTCTCGTAAATTACGGGCTGCCCAGCGTACAATGACACACATCGGTAAAGAACTGCTAACGAACGCAAAAGTAGCCACCCTGGTTGGTGTGACGAAAAAGGGAGAGATCGAAAAGAACGATTTGCACGGCCGGGATTTGTTGTCGCTGTTAGTGAAGGCGAACATGGCCACTGACACTCCCGGGAGTCAGAAGCTATCTGATAAGGATGTTATAGCGCGTGCGTTCCACCTAGTGTGCTCCAGCTGGATGCGCAGCGTTTACTAATATGTTATGTTCCACAGAGGTACCCACATTTCTTGTCGCGGGCCACGAAACTACGAGGTAGGACGCCCCGCATTCAAGTCATCATTATGCGTGGGCTTAAGGAACGGTGTCACAGTACTGCGGTCACCTGGGCACTGTATGCTATGACTCAAGCACACGAAGTTCAGGCGAAACTTCGGGATGAGCTCCTCTCTATTGATACTGACACTCCACCGATGGACGAGCTCATGGCACTTCCTTACCTCGACGCGGTCGTGAGAGAGACTCTTCGTGTGCACTCACCCGTTCCACACACCTCACGGATCGCAATGAAGGACGACTTGATACCCGTCGAGAAGCCATACACGGATAGATATGGTGTCGTCCGTGACACTATCCCGTTCGTCATACACTTCCCTTCCCTTCCCAACAGATGACACGCATAATTAATGACTCGTCACGACGAACAGGATTGCCAAGGGTGACCCGATCGTCATACCAATACTAGCCATGAACCGGTCCGAAGAGCTATGGGGACCTGATTCCCATGATTTCAAGTGCGTTGATCATTCATGTCCCGTTCCTTCGGGGGGCCGGTTAACGGATGTTGCCGCAGACCGGAACGGTGGGGCAACACACCCGAGGCCATCTCTCGGATCCCAGGTGTCTGGGGTCACTTGCTGACCTTCCTTGGTGGACCAAGAGCGTGTATCGGTTATCGGTTCTCGCTCGTCGAGTACGTCACTCCCTCCTACGGTACTGAGACCATCGTTCTTGACCAGAAAACCAGGACCAAGGCAATCTTGTTTTCCCTCGTCCGTGCGTTCGAGTTTGAGCTTGCCGTGCCCGCTAGCGACGTCTCCAGCAGGACGGCCATCGTACAGCGTCCCGTTCTGCGGAGTGATCCTACACACCAGCCTCAACTCCTGTTACTGGTCAAACCATACCAGAGAATGGCATGAGAATCGGTGCCTCGATGCACTGCCCGACACGGAGGAAGGGGGGTAACGTGAGATAGCATCTGGCTATCATTATCTCGGATTTCTTCCGTATAAAGAACGTCTCTGTAAAGACTAAGTAATGGAGAAAGATAGGGGCTTTTCTCGGACACATGCCCACTGAGGCTGCCTACCGGTACTTGCCACTTTGTCTTCAGGGGTGGGGGGAGGATTCAACACAATAGCATCGTACGGTGTGCAGTCTCGTCGACGTCAGCATGCCTCATCCGTTCGTTCCGATTGGTGCCGACATGGTGCTTACAGCATATGTAGTAGACTATCTCTGATCCGTTGGAGAAACCTCATATGTAATGCATGTTAGTAGGTTCGGTAGTTGCTTTGCCTACCGACGGAACGCCACCTCTTGTGTGTAGGAAGTGGCAATTGAGTTTGTCAATGGGTCAGTGGGCTTGCCAGCCAGCAACGGTCTTCTTGATGTCACCCGAGATGAGTCGTCGTCCGAGTCAGCTCTGCTCGGACTTGTTGTCGCCGGTCGGGAATAGTTGGTACGTCGGCACCGGTCGTGGTCCGATGTGAACTCCGCCAAAGCTGTAAAAGGCCGAACGGTAGGAAATAATTTCGGTCTTCCAATTTTGAGCGTCGCTGCTTCAATAGTGGCCGATGCACTTGGCAGAACAAGATCGTCGGCACAGCTCCGTGCCACTGCTACCGTGATAGGTAAACTTGGAATGATTGCTGGCGGCCGTGCAGCCCCAGACCTTGGGTCCTGCTCCAACGAAGGTATTCCCATAGGCTTGGAAGACGTGTATCAGACCCCAGTTACCTTAAAGAGTACGTGTTGTGCGCGGCACAGTAAGGGCCTTCTGGGTGAGTTTGCAATATAGCATGATGGTGCACACTTGATTGTACACCGGTAGCTGGTGCGAAACGGGCATCTTTCGCTGGTGCAACGATCCCATAAATACCGCTGTCCGCTGTCCCAGCCTGTATTGAACTGAGCTGTATATTGTCTTCCGACATTTTCTGACTGCGATCACAACTCAGGCAATGAGTATGTTCTCACTCGGGAGGCTGTTGTTTGTTGTGGTCGCCTCGGTGGCCTGCTTTGCTCTCTGGAGGTTCTTCCAGTTCGTGTACCATCAACTCACATCTCCTTTGCGCCGCCTACGTGGTCCCAAATCCTCGAGTTTGATATATGGAAATATAGGGGATATACGGAGCACTGTGAGTCGCACCTTCTTTGACCTTTCCATGTAGTGACTTGATGCCACTCATCCTCTAGGACCGATCCAAACTCTTTGCAGAGTGGGTGAGAGAATACGGGAACACGATGACATACAAGGGTTTTTTCAGTGTACGCACCTTTTCCTTCTACAGTGGGTGTGGTGCTTAACAGAAATGATATCTAGAGAAACCAGTTGTTCACTCTGGATACCCGTGCGATCAACCATATTCTTACCCACAGTAATGACTATCAGAAACAACCCGGGACTAGGTACATATTGGGCCAGATTTTCGGGCAAGGCAAGCGCATTCATCGTGGCGTGTCCACGTACACACATTGAATCCACGGCATGTAGGTCTACTTATCGTGGAGGGCGCCCAGCACCGCCAACAGGTCAGCATCCACCTCTTCTTCCACCACACATACTAAATCCCAGGGTCGGTAGCGACGTATCATGGTAAGTTAGACCCTTTAGTAAATCGATAACAAAATTTGATACTCAAAAACATAGAACCCTGCATTTGGCCCAGGACAAATTCGTGCTCTTACTGACATCTTTTTCGCGAAAGCTATCAGGGTACGTGCATTTATGTGACTTGTTGATCACCTTCCAGCTCCAACTCCCGTCTACCGCAGCTTTCTGATTTGTGGTCGTCCGAGATCCCCAAGGACTCCGCTGAAACCAACACCGGTGCTCGCATTGACATCGTGCCGTGGTTGGGCCGAATGACCCTTGACGTCATTGGGTTGGCGGGTAAGCGCGATGCTACTAGCGGAGGGAGCACACTGATGGTGGTCGTGCAGGATTTAACTACGACTTCGAGGCACTCAACGCGGATGGAAAACCGAACGAGTTGAACGAGGCGTTCTCGACCGTGTTCTCTGCAAGTCAAAGATTGAGCATACTCCCTATACTGCAGGCGTGGATTCCGCTTTTTCGTCTCATTGTGAGTACCAGAGAAACAACCCTGGATGCCTTGCACTCACGACCGCTGCACATTTGACAGCCTACTGAGCGTACACGTAAAATTGAGGCTGCACAGCGCACGATGGCACGGATAGGTAAAGAGCTACTCACGACTGCCAAAGCGGCCGCCCGGGCCAGTGCAACCGAAAAGGGTGAAATTGAAAAGAGTAGCTTGCACGGACGAGATTTGTTGTCGCTGTTAGTGAAGGCAAACATGGCTACGGACATTCCTGAGAATCATAGGTTGTCCGATGAGGATGTGCTGGCTCGTGCGTCGTTCAACAGATTCGAGATTTTGTTGAGGACCAACACAACATTCTTTGACAGAGGTCCCCACGTTTCTCGTCGCAGGGCACGAAACCACAAGGTAAGGTGCCATAGTTGGTCAGTCGTACTATGCAAGCTGAAAGGAAATGTCCAATAGCGTGGCAGTCACCTGGGCACTCTATGCGATGACGCAAGCGCCCGAAATTCAGACGAAACTCCGTGAAGAACTCCTCTCCGTCGATACCGACACACCATCAATGGATGATCTCATGGCACTTCCCTATCTTGATGCCGTCTTGAGAGAAACCCTCCGAGTGTACCCGCCAGTTCCAGTCGCCAACCGGATCGCGATGAAGGATGACATGTTGCCCGTCGAGAAGCCGTTCACTGACAAATACGGCGTCGTCCACGATACGATCAGGTAGCGTCGCATCACATTGAATGGCACGTGTATTCTCATCTACAGAGGAAAAGGGTCAGCAAAGGTGACGCGATTTCGATCCAAATTTTGGCAATGAACCACTCTAAAGAGTTGTGGGGACCTGATGCCCACGAATTCAAGTGCGTCATCCCGAGTCCTTCTCCGGGTAACCGGAACTACTTGCTGACGCATTGATTCTGGCTGCAGGCCAGAACGATGGACGCACATTCCCGGGGCTGTATCTCATGTTCCAGGCGTCTGGGGTCATCTGCTCACCTTCATCGGCGGGCCTAGGGGATGCATCGGCTATCGGTTCTCTCTTGTAGAGTGAGTACGACTCTCTTGCGCCCTTGGCCTCGTCCCGCAGTGTGACCGAATGACGTCGAATACTATACATAGGACAAAGGCGATCCTGTTCACCCTTGTGCGTACGTTCGAGTTTGCGCTTGCCGTACCCGCCAGCGAGATTGGGAGCAGGACAGCCATCGTCCAACGCCCCGTTCTTCGAAGCGACCCTGAGAGCAAAGGACAGCTCCCATTGCTCGTCCGACCATACCAGAAATCATGAAGAATCTATGGTCGACGGGGGTCGGTCTCGTCGGGGCGTTTCACACGACATCTTACTATAAAACTGGCTAAGTACTATACCACGTTTGGATCCACATGCACGACCTTTCCCGCTTCACGAACAACGCTGCAACAACACTACTAATTTTTCTTTAATCTGGCATTGGACAAAGTATACCAGTACTCTAGACTCTATTCTACAAGCTTGTCAAAAGCAATATAATGACGTATGAAGAAGCGTATCAGCTGAGAATCTCCGTACGAGTACCAAGGATGACCACGACCGAGTTGGCCATCATATCCTGAAAGCGAATGAGAGGCAGGCAAGGGTTGTGTTGGTCGCGGTGTCATGTTTCCCAACCGACTAGTAGACGCACAGCGTGAGGAGTTTGCCTGCCAGACGGAGTGTTGGTGTATACGTTTCGCAGACCGCAGAGAAGTAACATTCGCACTCCGAGTTGTGTGGCTCGACGATTTTGTGTGCAATCTCGTGTGCGAGCACAAAGGACCGAAACAGAGTAGAGTATTCAGCTGAGTCTGACAAAAGAAACGACCATCAGCCACCGAAAGCAAACGAGGCTCCTGGAAGGCAAAGAGACCAAGATATCTGGGCGTTGGTAACCGTTCCCGACGTCCTAGTCCGTGGTTGGGGTCATTCTCAGATTTACCGTCGAGAGCGTCAATGACGCTCACGCCATGCCTCGATGTAGCACAGGTTGAGGGACATGCATACTTCCGTTCCTGTTGAACGAGATCGGTCTCCAGTACGAGGGCCCGGGCGTCGGAGACAGTCTTCGTATCCGATTCCTCGTTGGAAACTTCATGCTCCTTTCGAACGACAGTGCTCGGGCGTCGCGATCCAAGCGAAGCGTCAAAGCCTGTAAGTGCATAGTTAGCGACGACATCACCTCTCTAACCAAATCACAAACGTTCACGCACTTTATAAAGGTCTTCTTGCTACGCCGCGGCAATGGTGGGGTCGCTGAAAAGCTGGT
This sequence comes from Boletus holoroseus, assembly GCA_038093245.1. NCBI lineage: Eukaryota > Fungi > Basidiomycota > Agaricomycetes > Boletales > Boletaceae > Boletus > Boletus holoroseus. Next base: position 26,169 of record JBBPRU010000018.1, read on the forward strand.
ACTTGTTCGCATCGTCGGGGATGACGATCTCATAGCCCTCACCCTAATTTCCTCGCAGATCGAAGAGTGCTGCAGAGGGTTTCTTGTCCACCTTGGGGTCCACCTCTGCGGTGACCATAATGAGAATCGCGTTCATCTGTCGGATCCTTGGGGGGTTTTGACGGAAACACAGGAGGTTCAGGCTGATGTGTAGATTGACTCGTAAAGGCAGAAACAAGGGAAAATAAGAGGCCGCGCTTATGCTCGTAAGGTTCCAAGACCCCCGCAATGAACGTTTCTCGTCCCAACAGCATATACAACATACATGACCTCTGCCTCGATCCTGATGGCTACTAGTTAGAGTCGATGTTCAGTACGCATACAGACAGTATGGAAAAGACTAACGGTGATATTGTACAACTTAGACATTCGTGATGTTCGACTGGCTAGCCTGAGATCGTTTCAATCTTCTGGGAACTTCGTACTTGAAGTTGTTCGAGAGTAAAAGCAATGGGAGATAATTACGTAAATTTTACCCGGTTACCCAGTATAGATAAACGGGCCGAAACTTGAATTTCTTGCCTTCAATGAGCGACGCGATACGCAAGTCGATCGTGCTCATATACTAAAGACTTTCCTAGGATGAATCTGTCACAAGGCGTGGTGTTGGGGCGAGGCGGTGGGGAAGGAGAACCGATCATATTTGGGTCTGGGGAGGCATGCGTCCGACGTCGGCGCGCAGGTTTCGGTCGTCCGATGTCGCTGCCACTGTGGACACTGGCGGCGTACGTGAACTCGATAAGGTGATTTTTCTGGCACCGGGCTTGGGCACCTATTCGACAAGATTAATTGACGCTTTGGCCCTCTGCCACCCAGGCACTAATAACGCACACTATGTACATGAACAAGACGAGACCAGTGGTTCGATCACCCTGACCCGTGGACCCTGAGACCATCAGGGAGCAGCGCGGCTCAGCCTTGTGACTGAACAAACTGTGAGATCTCAGTGAGAGGTGAAATGTTAAAATCCAAGGCTTGATTCAAGATCAAGGATCCGAGTTACTATCAAGGTTCGAGAAGTTCGACGAGAGTTCCAGCCCGCGCCGCATCGGATAACTTTGACCTCGCAAACGACTTATGCATCGATACCTGGCATCAGGGACCACCCCTTATTGATGATCATCGTCTGGGTCAGCTTGAAGAAGTCGCCCCATCATGATAATATCGCCTTGCACATACCTCGAGGCTCGCGCATTCCATTACTTAAATATGTTCCACTAAACTTCTAAAGGGCCCAGCGAAGCATGATAACAGGGAACACCACCAATGGCGTTTTCCCAGCAACTGTTCGGCGAGCGTTTTGGGTTCAAATCAATTGTGTGAGATATTTGTTACGGCAAATCGAGGGTCCATTGAGCAAATGCAGAAGCGCCGAAACTTGAAGCTCAGCTGATCATGAGTCGCTATCATTAGGCCGGGTGACCATGCGGCGGCCAACACTGACTGTTTCAGAGGCTGATGCCGTGCAGTTAACACGTGCGGTATGTATCTTGTACACATGTCTGGGTATTCATTGAATTCTTTGCCACCCAGTTTGCCGGCCGCGCGGTCACTGACACAACCCTGACCCCAGGGCTAAGATGGGTACGCAATGGTGGTTCATATTGCCCAGCTCTCGGTGCACCACGGTGCTGAACTCCCTGGCTGTGCTGCTCGCTGGACTGTGACATGTCTGAACTTTGTGGATGGGTTCGCTACATCCATGCGGATGCCTCGTTTGCTCATTGCCGTAGAATTGTCTGCGAGTACGGCGTGTGCTCTTAAAGCTGACCCTCTCGTGAAACGAACTCAAACTCATCTCTCTCCGGACTCGAGCCAGTACGAATGTCAGTGCTAACGACTCCCCCGTACCAATG